>JALIZF010001354.1:12500-253884 GCA_029948255.1 Telmatactis stephensoni | reverse complement strand
AGATCGGACGTAAGTGTTCATTTACATTTATCTAAATTACTAGTTGTAAGCCTTTAACGTTTAGAAGCTTAGAGAATTGTGAATATTTATTCTGTAGCTTTTACCGCATGAAGGTGCATGTAAGCGCAAGTAGTACGTGTAAGAAGCTATAGTCAGACGAATAAAGTAGTCCATTACAGCCCTACATGTTCTAAGGTGGTTATTACTGGTGTGAGGGGGCCTGGACCCTAGTTGAGACACGAGGATGAGTTGTTGAAAAGTTCTGTAAAAAATAAAAAGAGTCAACCCGAAATTCATCGTGATTAGACTTACAAAATTGGCGACCACGCCAGGACGATGGCGGCAGAAGACCTCCAAATGGAAATTCAGTCAATAATTTATGGTTCGAACGCCGAAGAGTTGAAAATCATCGCAGAACACTTCAAAGTGGAGCACGAAGACAAAGGGAAAATGGCGATCGCTCGGAATGTTTGTGAGAGTTTACAGACCAGATTAAGTCAGCTCGAGGAAGCAGAAGTCATCCCTTACCTCCAAGAAATAAAGTTAAAGATCAAAAGCGACGATAAAAGCGGAAAAGTGTTAAAGCCATCAAATACCGAAACGAAGTCAGTCTCAAGCGAGAGTCCAGTCGATAAATTGTTGACAACGAGTGCTTTTAGACGACAGTTCAAGATTAATGGACAGATAGGTGAACCTGAACAGAAAGATAAACTCAGTTTTACTTCTCTAGTGAGACAAATTCAAGCAGGACTGTCGCAGGGTTATAAAGAGAATGAAATTGTCGATGGAATAATTCGCGCCATAACACCAGGAATGGTTCTTCGCCGATACCTGGAAACATACAAAGATTTGTCACTTGATCGTCTCAAGAAAGTACTAAAAAGTCACTACGGTGTTAAGAATACGACCGAACTGTATCAGAGTCTTGCCTCAGTCTCACAAGATGCAAAAGAAACTCCACAAGCCTTTTTAATGAGAGCTTTAGACCTAAGACAACAAATATTATTTGCTTGCTACGAAGGAGGAGATAACAGCACTTTGAAATATGATACACAACATGTCCAGAGTTTGTTTTTAAGATCAGTAGAAACGGGATTGCAAGATGAGAGTATCAGAACCAAGATTCGTCCCTTTTTGGAAGATCCTGAGGTGGAAGATGAATTGCTAATTCAACAGCTAAACAAGGCAGTGTCAGCAGAGAATGAAAGGCTAAAGAAATTGAAGACCAGCAAAACCAAAACAGCAACTACAGCAGTGGTATCAACACCTATCTCTACTGCAAAACAATAACATCATTCAGGAGCAGAAAAGGCAAGAGAAGATAAAATTATGGCTACATTGCAAGCAGTTAGATCCGAAGTGGCCACCTTGAGAGAGAAAGTTGAAAGGCAGTCAATAAGTAGCAATACGCCTAGTGGTAGTGGAAGTAAAAGACCCAAGAGAGCATGCAAGAAATGCACAGATGAGGATACTGTCGACAGTTGTGATCACTGTTTTCATTGTGGTAGTTCTGAGCACTGGTCTAAAGGTTGTCGCAACAGGGAAAGTGGAAGGATTCAAGCTTCGGGAAACCGTTCGAGGTTACAACTGCGGGACAAGGAGTAACCTCATCACAAGAAGCCACATTAACAGGCAAGTCCCTTATTTGTGTTATATGTAAAGTATCACCATCTAGTGGGGAACCACTAATGCAATGTTCCGGGTGTAAAAGTGTGAATTATTGTAGTAAAAAGTGTCAACGGGCTCACTGGCCTGGACATAAGACAGTTTGTGATGCCATTCAGTCACTGGAAACAAAGGAAAGAATGCAGTTGGATGACAGTACAAACTCAAACATCTTTGTGTCACACCTTACACCCAAGCAGTATGATGTTGTTGCCAAATTGGTTGGGGAGAAATGCAAAATACACTGTGTTATTAATGGGGTGGAGACTGACGCCCTGTGGGACACTGGTTCACAAGTATCTATTCTACCCAGGGGTTGGCTGAAGAAGGATTGTCCAAGTGTCAGTGTACGGGACATTGAGGAACTGTTAGGTACACATGTCGAACTGAACCTTACTGCTGCTAATGGTACATCTATTCCTTATGAGGGTTGGGTTCCAATTGAATTCAAGTTAGGCACAGCTCAATGTTCAACTCAACAAATTGAAGTTCCATTTCTTGTTGCTCGAGAGGGAGTTGAATGTCCAATTATTGGTTATAATGTTATTGAGTCCATTGTGAAAGAATCTGGTAGTGAAACAACCCCTGAGGACACAGGAAGCCCAATACTTGATGTTATGAAGGGAACATTTGTTGAGACAAAAGTTGAAAGTGTTAGTGCATTGGTAAACCTGATACAAACTTCAGACACATCTGATGAACTCTGTGTAATTAGAACCCCTAAAAGGAACCTTGTTATACCAGCGGGACATACAATCAAAGTGTCATGTCGTGCAAATACGGGACCAATCAATGAGCGTACTCCTGTACTTTTTGAACCGGATGTGTTAGGACAGTGGCCAGATGGTTTAGAAGTAAGTGAAGGGTTGGTGTATGTCAAACAAGTGTTAGGAAACTAGTCCGGGATCACTTTGACAACAACATCAAACCATACCTTTTGAGTTAGGAATTTAAGTCTTTGTTTCTCTTTGT
Source organism: Telmatactis stephensoni (assembly GCA_029948255.1). NCBI lineage: Eukaryota > Metazoa > Cnidaria > Anthozoa > Actiniaria > Isophelliidae > Telmatactis > Telmatactis stephensoni. The sequence goes on along the minus strand of JALIZF010001354.1, from coordinate 251,247 downwards.
TTCTTTTGATATATAGTATTATAATTTTAGCTCACTCTTGCAACAGCAACTGACGACAACAACTAAACTACAAAACTTATTTTACAAGTATTTCTAGCAGCACGGTTAGAGCCATAACCCAAACAGGACTCTTGTGCCTGAGATCACTTTATGATCTACTTGCGATAAATCTGTGGCAACACTTCAACTACCGTGGGAAGATCACCCGAACTGATAAACAGAATCCACAGTACAACTCCTGTCTTCGAGTCCAGTTTGACTTATGAGCTCCACCAGCTAACGTCAATCTAATTGATATTCAACTATATCGATTCTAAAAAAACTTGAGATCATTCGTGACTCTACAAATCTAAGACTAAGACAGAATATATGGTGCAATTGGATCTGCCCATGCTAGGTCCAACAACTAGCCATAACAAACGGTTATTAAAAATCTACGTCACGAACGTCCCTTGTCAAAATATCTAGTAAACTACAAAATCACTGAAAATGTATAAATGTTCAGAAAAGTGTCGCGTAACATACTCCTCCTTAGTTTGATGTACCTCCTGGTACACATTGTCGAGGAGTAGTTAAGAGGCTTAAGGCGTAAGGCATATTAAAGTCAATCTAAAATTTTGTTTCCTATAAAACTACAAACTTTGAAGATATATAAAGATGCTATAAATGTGGTAACTATTCTACAATATAACTTTTTTTTTCGTTTTTTTTTTCTTGACATTCAAAATGTTGATATATGGACTGTAGTTCTTTGTTTCAAATATAATGTGCAGTTCTCAATCTTCATTCGTGTTGATCAAGTAAAAATCAATGACTTACAGTCTGAAGTGGCATCATCCTAATTGAGTCCTTGAATTGATTTAGGTTGATTACTTCAAATACAATCATCAGGATTCTATTCAATAGTTTCATGTCCATAAGTGGTGAAGTTTCTCTGTAACAATCAAACTTGAACTCATGTTGATTCTTCCGTATTTCTGGAAGTTTTGTTATTGAAGTCTCTGAGGTCAAACTCATCAGTTCATACACATGGTGATTCCAATAGTCAACGTTAACGCTTGCAATGAAACGACAAGTTCAACGTTCTCGCTTTGGTCTTTTACAGTGATCACAGTGGTGATTATCCTTTGGACGACAACACCAAATAATAATTTGAGTGACAATCCATAGAGTACAAAACGTGGTAAATCCACCAATTGTGTACATAATAATTCTGTCTCTGGTTGTGAAATTATCTTCTTTGATCTTGTCAATTTCACTATTGGCAGTGTTAATATCGTTGCTTAATTTGTGATCGTAAAAGTCATATAGGTTGTTGAGCTGGTCTGTGATGTTATGATCAATCTTTGTTGCCTTTGGTATCTTTAGTGAATCATAATGTAACTTTAAATCAAAGCTGTCCTTCTCATTCCATGGAATATAGTTAATCGTCTTCTCCTTAAATATTGGTAGCGTTACCTCCAAAGTCTCTGGACATGTTGACAATCTAGACTTCATGCCACTGAATGTTGTGTTACACGGAAAGTTGTAGATGGTTAACGGTGAAACCGTTAAAGTTCCATGACTTGTGCCAGTGTCCCAGATGTCGTTGATAGGTAAAATCGACCACCAATGTTGATTAGTGGATGGAGGTCTTGGCAGGACTTTGACGAGACGTGGTAGCGTGGAAATGCCACCTTCACGCGGGGGCCCCATGGAAACCCAAGCCACCCAATATCACTCAGCTCTTGAAGAATGTTAGTAGGGCAAAGCAACGCATCATTATTTACAAAACACTTATCAAGAACAGACATTGATATTATATGCTTAGTAAGAGGGCAAGTGATTAGTGCGAGATCAGATTTACGAACAGGACCTTCATAGCACACGTTAGAAACATTAAATTTAAGAGGGGTTAAGTGTTCTATAGTACACAAAGATTCGCGTTCGCGAATTTCCGGTACTATAGCTAAGACGCTTACAGTAACGTTATTTTTGTTATGTACAACATCAACAAGAGGATCAGCCAGAACAGGCAAATTATTTCTTAAAGCATTAACCGTAATACCAAGCTCGCGATAGTTTTCCAATCTCGAAAGAAACTCAGAAAACATAAATTGTGGCAAGTCCGCTGCACCGAATAATTTTTTCTTATTAAGCTGAGCTAACTGATTCATAACATCTTGGACTTCGAAGAATCTCATGACAACAGAAAAAGCACGGTTAATTTCAGTAGCGAATTTTGATAAGAAGGCGAGGTTCAAGTAGTCATTGCATTGAGCTTTGTTAGCCATTCGATTGAGTTCTTTTTCCCATTCCATAAAACCTTATCAATTCCTTTGACTGCCGAAATCAATCCATTGAGTTTAGTGTTCATAATGTCTGTAATTTTGAAGAGATGAACTACTTTTCCGTTTACAGTGTGAATAAGATGTCTCTGTTTCCTCTAGTAGTCTTGGTAAGGGGTCCTATAAGATCAACAGCTACGCGCTCAAAGGCACCACCTACTGGTATTGGTAGCAATGGTGCTTTCAAATTAGTCCTAGGCGTTTTGCGCATGGAACAATCTATGCAGGACTTACACCAATGTTCTGTGTCTTTAAACATACCTCTCCACCAGTATCTTGCTCTTAACTTCTGGTAGGTCTTGTTAGTTCCTAGATGTCCACCAGTCACGTGATCATGAGCACTACTCAATAATTCAAATCTCATACTGCTAGGTATAACTAACTGTGATATTGGCTCAAAAGCATTTCTTTTGAAATTATGCTCAAGGTGGTACAGCAATCCATCATCACCAATATAAAACTGGTCTTCCTTCAGCAGAAATTGTCTGGCTAGTTTGTCACTCTCTGGCAATTCACTTGTTTCTAAATAGTGGATTAAACTTGACAATTCACGATCACGCCTCTGGCATACATACACTTTGTCTTCATCCTCATTCCTAATCTTTCCTCTTATGGTATACAACTCACACTTCTCATACGTTCTCCTACTTAAACCATCTGCATTACCATTTGTCTTTCCACTCCGATACACAATGTCAAAATTAAACTGTTGTAGCAACAAGGCCCACCGAGCTAACTTACCAACCAAAGGATGTTTTCCAGTCATCAACCATTGTAAGGCACTATGATCGGTATGCACTGTAAACTTTCTACCATGCAGGTATGGTTGGAACTTCTTAATAGCTTCTACTAAGGCTAGGCCTTCTCTATGGGTAATTGAATAATTTAGCTCTGCATTATTAAAATTCCTACCATTATATGCAATTACTCGGTCACGACCATTATCGTCCATTTGTGATAAAGCCATTCCTATTCCAGTAGAACTAGCATCAACAAAAAGATGGAATTCTCTTTCGAAATCTGGATACACTAAAATCGGGGCTGTTGTTAATGTTGTTTTTAGCTGATCAAAGGCTTTTTGACAATTTTCGTCCCATTCAAACTTTACGGACTTCTTAGTTAGGTTATTCAAAGGGCTGGCAATTTTTGCAAAATCTTGTTTGATAAAACGTCGATAATAGTTAGCTAATCCAAGAAAACTTCTTAGTTGCTTTAAATTTTTGGTTTTGGAAATTCTTCAACAGCTTTTATCTTGTTTGGACATGGTTTAATACCTTCTGGTGTCACGACATGGCCCAAGTACTCTAACTGCTGTTTTGCAAACTCACATTTTGCAGGATTTAACTTCAAATTTGCTTTTTCCAGTCTGGAAAAGACTTCTCTTAAATGTGTTAGATGTTCTTGAGCTGATCTTGAAAATATGATAATGTCATCAATATAAATTAGTGCAAATTTATATTCTAAACCTCTCAAAATATGGCCCACAAGCCTTTGGAAAGATGCAGGACTGTTTGTCAATCCAAAAGGTAAAACATTAAATTCATACAAGCCATTGTGAGTTACAAATGCTGACTTATCCTTTGTTGCTGGATCTAAATTGAGCTGCCAATAACCACTTTTCATGTCTAAACTAGTAAAGTAATTAGTATTATTCAAACTGTCTAAAACGTGAGTTATCAGCGGTAAAGGAAAGCTGTCTTGTCTAGTGACTGCATTCAACTTTCTGTAGTCCACACAGAATCTCCACTTGCCATCTTTCTTTTGACTAACACAACTGGGCTCGACCAACTACTCACTGAGGGTTGAGCAATACCTTGTTCACACATCCCTTGTACTTGTCTATCAATCTCTTTTCTATTCTCTGGTTAAGTTCTGTAAGGGCGTTGCTTGATAGGAGGGTGGTCCCCAGTATCTATGTAATGTTGGACTAAGTTGGTTTGGCCTAGGTCCTCTAACTTAGTTGCAAAAATGTGTCTAAAGTCATAACAAATCTCTTAGCTTGCTCTTGTCTTTCTCACTAAATGCACATTTAGAAATGTCTGGCAAGGAAGAATAATCTTTGTATTCTCGCATTTCTCACAATCAGTAGACTGGTCAACGCTTTTGTCAAGTTCAAATGTCTCAATATCAGGATCAACAACACTAAGCTGAGCCAATTTGGTTCTACGGTATATCTTAACTGGTTTAGCTGTAGGATTCATTAACCTTATTGGAACTGTACTGTCCTTTGATACTTTCACAAGTTCTGCAGCACCTACTATTGAATATCTTTCTGACAAATCTGGCCTAGTTGTCACTATTCCATTAGTGTCGGGATGTAAGTCATGGTCAAGTTTCACTTGTACAATTGTTTCAGACTCTGGTGGCAACACAAATGAAAAAGATGCATGTACTGGATACTGTCTCTCTTCATTCTCAGTATTATTCATTACGGATTGTACATCGCCTACATTTGAAAAAAAAATCATCGTCATCAAGTGCGTCGTCTGTTACGGTTTCGTTACTTCCATCGTCTTCTGAAGTGGGGTCATGTACTGTTAAGGTGTTACAATTAGATGGACCAAAAAGTGACATCAATGGGTTAGCTGGGTCTGTCTCTCTGGGTACTATCACGAAATTTCCTTTCTTGAGGTCCATGCAACAATAAAATTGACTAAGAAAATCTCTACCAAGAATCAATTCATAGGACAAATCTTTAACAACAATTGCAGGAATATGAAAAATACTGTCTTGTATACGTAAAGTAATAGTAGTCTCTCCTATAATTTCTAATGGTTGTCCATTGACTCCTTCTAAAGCTATAGTGTTGTTTTGTTTCAAATCACAGCTGTTTAATTTCTTCCAAACAGAATAATTTAAACAGGTCAAGGTAGCGCCAGTGTCTAAAAGTAATGTCACGTCTACTTCGCCAATTTTTCCTTGTAATGTCGAATTGTTTGGGTTTCCTGTCAGCTCTATTACGCCAATCTGATTGACCCTATCTGAGGTTTCAATTTTATCCTCTTTTGCTTTGGCTTCGGAATTTTGTTTTTCCGGAATTTTGTTTAGCAATGTCTGAAAATCGCCTTGAACTTGAGACTGATTAGTCGACTTTTCAGAATCTTGTTCACTGGAGATATTGGACTTGCTTTCTAAATTTTCTTGCAAACATGGATCTTGTACCACGTTCTCAACTTCTAAAGACTCTAAGTACAATTTCTCTCGAATTGAAGCTGTACTGCCTGTGTTTTCGTTTTTTGTCTTGACATTTTTAGCAAGGTCGATTACTTTATCGTTTTTCTCTTTGGCTTTTTTGACTTCTTTACTCTTACGCTGAGTAACTGGCGACTTTAAATTTGGTTTTGAATTTGGTTTAGAAGTGTCATGGGCCCCCATCTTACCATTACTACAAGTTTCTTTACTGACAGGGGCCCCTCCTAGTTTTCCTGAGGGGGCCTACTGGCACGAACAGCATTTTCTCTATTCTGGTTACGTGGATTTGGGTTATAGTTGCGATTACGGTTTTGAAATTGGTTTTGACCACCACGGTTTTGAAACTGGTACTGATTCTGACCACCATTCTGGGCATTGTGCAAAGATCTACAGTTGAACATTGCGTGACCTCTCTTTCCACAAAAACCACAATTAATCACTCCACGTACACTCCTTCTATTTCTAAAATCGCCTGGCCTAAACGGCGCGCCCCTATCACGTTCTTTAAGTTGCTCTTTTACTTCCTCTTGTACTGCTTGTTTAAAGTCAAAGTCATTGTACGGCAATGAGGGCATTGAATGCGGTTGTTGTTGTGTGCTTGAGGCTAATGGAGGTTGTTGAAAACTAGTTTGTTCTGAATAGTATTGGGCATTAGGCGACGGTACTGAAAACTGTTGAAAACTAGCCACTGGTAAACTAGGATAAGGTGTTGTATTCAATGAGGGGTCGTATACACTTGCAACAGGGGATGGAAAACCTAAATTGCTAGGTTGTGTCCCAATGGCACTGACATTTTCACTACGGGATGGCACTTTCGCTGGTTGCACAGGAAAAACTCCTAAATCTTTGAGATATTTCAAAACTTCAACTGTCATTTCCTTAGAATCCATGGCCTTAGGCTTACTTTCAGATTTCAAAGTAACTTCTTTAAGCCTAGCAAAATTTTCTGCTTGTTCAACTGTTTCCGGCTGTTGCAATACAACGTAACTTCGTATCTCTTCCTTCAAACCTCTGACAAAATGTTTTAAACACTCAGCGGGCGGCAGGTTAAGCCTGTTACACTGCTTTCTTATGTCTGTGATATAGGCATTGAGTGTCTCTCCCTCTCTTTGCTTTCGCTCATCCAAAATCTGAGTCAACTGCCACTTAGAAGCACCTGAGGCATATTGTTTTTCTAAGGCTTCAGTAAGCCGATTAAAATTCAGAGTATCTCGGTCAGGCAAAGAGTTAAACCACGCGCTAGCAGATCCTCTAAGGTACAATGGCAAAGCTTTACAACTCTTCTCTCTACTCCAACCACAGATGTCTGCTGCTCGAGTATAACTGCTAATAAAATCGCGCACATCTTCGTTATCATCACCTTTAAAAATTGGAAAATTGAACATTCCTTTCAAACTTATTGACTCCTGGCATGCTTGATGCAATGCGGACATCCTATTTTCATGCTCCTGTCGTTCAACTCTCAGATTCTCTAGCTGTCGCTCCAAAGACTGTTCCATCTCGAGAACTGAGTTGGGGCTAGTTGGAGGGCTAGGCGCAGGATATTCTAATGTTTCCGACGTTCGCGTCGCTCTCTCTCCTTCCTCTAACTGATCGTTAACAAACTGACGATGCGGTACAAAAACAGGATCGTACAAATGATTTTCAACTCTGAGTTCTGGGGATTCACTCTCGTGTTCACTCTCGCGTTCCACTTCACTGTCTGACGACTCTAACAAATCCGAAGGAGGGTGTGGTAGTTCAGCAATTCTAATTCTTAAACTTTCCGTAGAAGTGCTACGTGGCTGATCGGTCTGCAGTTGGTGATCATGATGTACAACTAAAGGACTACTATCTCTTGTTATCAAAGTACTATCTGGTAACTGATCTAGCGTATCACTTTCTTCGTCACTCTCAGGAATATGGCTTAGTAATCCTACAGAAACAGGTGGTGTTAGAGGAGTACTGGTTTTCGTTTTACCACCAAAAAGATTACGAATAAAACTAGGCACTGGACTTCGACTATTCGTACGAGACGATTCGCTACATTCGCAGTACTCTTCTGTTTCTATGGCCTTAGCCACACGAGCCTTACTTCTAGTCCACAGTTTGAAAAAGTTAACGTGCTTAACAGAAAACTGAAAAACACCGAACGAACTTAAAGAAAACCACAGAAACCGAAACTAAAAAAGCTTACGTTTTCTAAATTTTCAGTCGAAATTGAAAGTTACTACGCAATAGAAAAGGATCAGATTACACTTAAGTTAAATTGAAAAATTAATGTATTGAATTAAGCAAAATGATTAACACAAGACAACAATTAAGCAACATTAATATAGTATAGATTAAATAACATAGTTAACAACAATGAACAGTTCACAAAGAACTAAAGTGAATTGGGCAACAGGGAAACCAAGGGAGGGCCAACATGGAGGTGAATCTCCCCAGCAATCACAAATCTCCACAGCAATCGTAAATGTTGGATCAAAGTCGGGTATCTCCACCAATTTGTTAGGGAACTAGTCCGGGATCACTTTGACAACAACATCAAACCATACCTTTTGAGTTAGGAATTTAAGTCTTTGTTTCTCTTTGTTTCTTTTGATATATAGTATTATAATTTTAGCTCACTCTTGCAACAGCAACTGACGACAACAACTAAACTACAAAACTTATTTTACAAGTATTTCTAGCAGCACGGTTAGAGCCATAACCCAAACAGGACTCTTGTGCCTGAGATCACTTTATGATCTACTTGCGATAAATCTGTGGCAACACTTCAACTACCGTGGGAAGATCACCCGAACTGATAAACAGAATCCACAGTACAACTCCTGTCTTCGAGTCCAGTTTGACTTATGAGCTCCACCAGCTAACGTCAATCTAATTGATATTCAACTATATCGATTCTACAAAAAAACTTGAGATCATTCGTGACTCTACAAATCTAAGACTAAGACAGAATATATGGTGCAATTGGATCTGCCCATGCTAGGTCCAACAACTAGCCATAACAAACGGTTATTAAAAATCTACGTCACGAACGTCCCTTGTCAAAATATCTAGTAAACTACAAAATCACTGAAAATGTATAAATGTTCAGAAAAGTGTCGCGTAACACAAGGTAACAGTTCCCAAGTTAAAGTGACTGTACACAACCATTCAAAACATGATATACCCCTTGGCAGTCGTACAACTTTAGGCTGTCTACAAGCAGTTAAGTCTGTTACCGCTGTTGGAGTGAAACAGAGCGACATAGGTGTAGAGGGGACTCATAACCCCCTCCCAACAGAGCCCAAAGAAAGTGAGCCAACTGTGTCTGTTCCGGAACCGTCTGATGAAGATAAATATTGCCCAGAGGTAGACCTCAGTAATCTTAAACCAGAACAGAGACAGTTAGCCCAAGAGATGTTGAAAGAGGAGTGTGAATCATTTGCTCGCAATGAGGAGGACATTGGTTGTATCCCTGAACTTGAACTTGACATTATACTTAATGATAATCAACCAGTTCAAAAGAGGTATGTGTCTATCCCAAAGTTTCTGTATGCTGAAGTTAAACAGTACATAGAAGATATGTTGAACCAGAAATTCATTGCAAAATCAAAGTCACCGTACTCGTCCCCTGTAGTGTGCGTAAGGAAAAAAGATGGGACATTGCGATTATGTGTAGACTATAGAGAGTTGAACAAAAAAACTGTGGCTGATCGCCACCCAATCCCAAGAGTTCAAGAGACCTTAGATAACTTGGGTGGGTGTGAATGGTTTAGTGTATTAGACCAGGGGAAAGCGTATCACCAGGGGTTCGTATCTGAAGCTAGTAGGCCACTCACTGCATTTATCACCCCTTGGGGACTTTATGAGTGGGTACGTATACCATTTGGCCTGCAAACAGCCCCAAGTGCATTCCAGAGATTTATGGAAAATTGTTTGGGAGATCTTAGAGACAACATTGCCATCCCATATCTAGATGACGTAATAGTATTCAGCGCAACATTTGAAGAACATGTTGAACATTTGAGAACAGTATTAAGGAGACTGCGTGAGCATGGAGTGAAGTTAAAGCCTCGCAAATGCAATCTGTTCAAACCAGAAGTGTCTTTTCTGGGGAGGATCATCTCAAAGGACGGTTATCGGATGGACCCAAAAGGTGTCAAGGCAGTAATCGCGCTCAAGGAATCGAGACCAGAAACAGTTGGAGAAGTAAGACAACTCGCAGGATTGTTAAGCTACTACAGAAGATACATCCCAAATTTTGCCAAGATAGCGAAACCCATCTATGATCTTATAACAACAGTACCGACTGATGCGTCAAAGAAAAAGGGACAACTTCCATCAAAAACTCCTGTGTGTTGGGGGGACCACAGTCAGAAGGCACTTGAAACACTAATTGCATATATAACAAATCCACCAGTAATGGCCTTTCCTGATCACTCACAGCCCTACGTTGTCCACACAGATGCGAGTACCGAAGGATTGGGTGCCGTCTTATATCAGAAACAAGGAGGAACGCTAAGAGTCATAGCTTACGCATCGCGAGCACTGTCCGCCGCAGAAAAGAAGTACCACGCAGGAAAACTAGAGTTCCTGGCCCTCAAGTGGGCTATTACAGATCAATTTAGAGATTATTTGTATTATTCTCCCAAGTTCACGGTGTATACGGATAATAATCCGCTTACGTATGTATTAACATCTGCAAGACTAAATGCGACCAGTCTTCGATGGATAGGAGAGTTAGCTGACTTCAATTTTGAAATAAAGTACAGACCAGGCAAGTCAAACGTAGATGCCGATGCTCTCTCGAGAACACCAGAGAATATCAACAAGCTGATTCAGGACTGTAGCCAGTGCATTGACCAGAAAGTGTTAAATTCTGTAATTTCAGCTGTACAAGAAGGAAGCCAACACCAAACAGCATGGCTGTCATCAGCGTCAATGGCAGTTCACTTGGAAGAAAAACCTGAAGTGTCAACTACTATGACTGTGGAAGAACTCGTGACTGCTCAGCAACAAGATTCTTGTATAGGTCGTGTTATCCAGTTCAAGAACGATGGTCAGAAACCAAGTAGCGAGGAGAAGCAGAAAGAGTCAGCAAGTGTACGGCAGCTGTTACATGAATGGGACAGACTGTGTATTGCAGAGGACGGATTGCTATACCGTAGAGCTGGGACGAACCAACAACTAGTATTACCTAAGAAGCTGAGACACACAGTTTATGTTGAATTGCACGAGAACATGGGACACTTAGGACCTGATAGAGTTATAGAACTGGCTCGAGAAAGATTTTATTGGCCTTTCATGAGAGCAGACATCACCCATTATGTCACTCGGGTATGCAGTTGCCTTAAGCAGAGGAAGCCAGCACAAAACACAAGAGCACCACTACAGCCAATAAGTACAACAGCACCTTTCCAGTTAGTGTCTATGGACTATCTACACCTTGACCAATCCAGTGGTGGGTACCAGTACATTCTAGTAATAATGGACCACTACACAAGATTTGCACAAGCATATGCTACTCGTGATAAGTCTGGTAAAACGGCGGCAGATAAACTGTTCAACGATTTTATTCTCAGATTTGGATTTCCAGAGACTATTCACCACGACCAGGGTGCAGAATTTGAAAATCAACTGTTCTATAATCTAGAGAAGCTGTGCGGGATCCGTCACTCGAGAACTACGCCATATCATCCCGAGGGTAACGGACAGGTGGAGCGTTTTAATCGGACACTTCTCTCAATGCTTAGGACACTCCAAGAGTCTCAGAAGTCACGCTGGAGAGATCATTTAAATAAAATGGTACACGCATATAACTGTACTCGTAATGATTCCACAGGTTTTTCACCATTTTACCTTTTATTTGGAAGGAATCCTAGACTTCCAATAGACTTGATGTTTGGATTGAAACCATCTAAAGGCTACTCCACTTATCCAGAGTATGTAAAAAAATGGAGAGCGGCAATGTCTGAAGCATATAGGGTAGCAACAGCCAACGCAGGAAAAAGCGCGGAGTCCAGGAAGAGACAATATGATAAGAAAGTCAAGCATGCCGTTGTTCACCAAGGTGACCGTGTGCTTGTAAGAAACTTGAGTGAGCGTGGTGGCACTGGAAAGTTAAGGTCCTTCTGGGAAAATAAAGTTCATGTTGTAGTTGGAAAGAAAGGTGAAATGCCGGTATACGAAGTAAAACCAGAGGATGGAAATGGACGTATCAGGGTTTTGCACAGAAATTTATTGCTACCCTGTTCACATCTTCCAACTGAGGAAGTACAAGTACAACGAAAAAAAACCAACAAGCGAAACAAGAAACGCCAAGGACAAGTCTCTTGCAAGAAGACTACCAAGTTACCAACGGAAACAGAGAATGATGAACCAGATGTTGAAGAGATTGGTTTCACTCCTCAAGCACTGGAAACACTGTATGAAGGTGGGCATGATGTAAACCCGGAACATGATGTTGACATGGAAACTGTTGTCGGAGATGATGCAGAAGCAGCCCTTCAGACTTCTACCTCAGAAGAAGATGAACCAATAGGTCAAGAGGCAGAATCAGATGATGACGACAACGTCCCCAGGAGAACACAACGTGTATCAAGACCTCCAAACAGATTAACGTACGATTACATGGGACAGCCTTCCATTCAACCATGTGTTACTGCGGGAGTTCAAGGCGTGTCAGTTGTACCTCAACAATGGTGGAGACACCCAGTGTTTCAATGGTATGCTGTACCAGGTATCTATGGACAACCATGGTCGTGCTATCAACCAGGAACTGTTTATTAAGGAACACTGTTTATTCGCCAAGTAAACACCCCCTTTTTGTTTTGAACTGTTAATATTTAAGTTACACGAGACTCTGATTCGCAGTAATCTCGCGAGGGATTTCTGAAAGACCGGAAGCAGAACACAGCAACCAGAAGGCAACTGGCCTTAGTATAGATATTGCAAAGACTTTAGATAATGTATAATGAGTACAAGTTATCATGTATTAGAAGTATCAGAGTAAGGGCATCTTGGAGTGCGCAACCAAGAGTGCCATTAGTTGTTAAAGATTGTGTATGTAAGACGTTTAAGGACCCATAAGTACATGTTGGGGACAACATACTTTCTAGAGGGGAAGTATGTGAGGGGGCCTGGACCCTAGTTGAGACACGAGGATGAGTTGTTGAAAAGTTCTGTAAAAAATAAAAAGAGTCAACCCGAAATTCATCGTGATTAGACTTACACTATCGTACAAAAATTGTTTCACCAACTTTGAAAAAAATAAAATAAAATTTGGAGCCCAAAAATTGTAAAAGCTGGTGAAGAAAACACATTGTAGTTAGTAGTAAGTACACACCGCCATCAAGTGGTTTTTCCTTTTTTATTTATATTGTTCAGAATTTACAATACAATTTCTAACATTTATTTTCAAAAAAAAAAATGTAGGTGATTGATGGTCTACATAAAGCTTTTAGGGAGAAAAACAGAATGGATAAACCTTGAAGGAAGAATGAAAAAAGTATTTAAGACAAAAGAAAAATAAGATGAGTGCAAGAAATACCATTTGGGCCAAAAGCAGGTTCCTTTCATGGAAGAAAAAATGCATCAGACATTAATGTTAACCAGTTCCACTGATGAAGAGCATCTACCATTAAAAGATGACATCAAGAATGAAGTCTTGTTGGAAAAAAAGCCATAATCAAAAATGAGAACATCTTCATTGGTTTAAAACCTAGACTTTTTCATAGTCCAAGAAAATACTAAGGAGCATTCTGCAGGTGGTTTTGTCATTCCTTGAATAGCCTCTTCCACAAAAAGTCATCAAAAGTGAAAAGTCTTGATGTTGAAAACCCAAAATAAAAGTATCGAAGAATCACGAAGTAGTCAGAGTACTTCTGCCGCAAACATGTTCCTACCTAATTCCCTCTTTAGGGTGCATGCTGGAGGCCCACCAATCCCACAATCCCAACTAAGCCGGATTAATTTGCCTAACCTACTCATTAGTACTCTGACTTGCAGATAAAAACTATAATTTTAATTAACTGTTTATTAAGCCAATATGGTTTTTGTTTTGTTTTAAGCCAGATTGCCAGATTTTTTTTAACAACAACATTTCAATTGCAATACATAATATTCATACTTTTGTCTATTTAATTATCTATCTAATGGGAGTTCCTACTCAACATTCCTAAGGCAATATCCTAATAATTATTCAAAAGGAGGAATCAACATGATATCAAATCCATTAAAGAGAAGGTCCAGTATATGGCTTACAGGCTAGTCCCACCATATAAAGGACCCCGTATACCAGTTTCTACCAATATACGCAAGTTTACACTCACACCCTACATAATGTAGATGCAAGCAGATTACATCCACAGGATCTCCATATGTAGGTCAAGTGTAAACACCCTCAATGATGGATAGGATAGACATGCAATTCCTCAAAAACTAACAGATTTCACCTTAGCATTGGCAAGACTAAACATCTTACCATACAGCCGCACTAATGCAAATCAGAACCTAAGCAAGTGGAAACTTCATTCTACTGAATTTTAGATCACCATGGGGAGCAACAGTAGGCTTGATTTCCAGCCATGAAGGGATCATGTTCCAAACCTTTCTTGGAGCGGGACCCATTCATGACTGGAAATGAAGGCTACCAAAAGGACTCTCCTTACCTACCTATTAGGTTGTGCTCAGACCAAATAGAATTTGCATAAATTTGGGGGGAAAGGGGGTAAATTGACCGAAATGAGCACAAAATTATACCAAAAAAACTAATCGTAAAAAAGGAAGAGTCCCCATGCCACCATAGTGGGATCCTAAATGCTAAGGCAAAATCTCTAGGCTAGTAATTTTCAATAATTTTCCAGTATACTGGTATCCAAAATGGTTGCCAATTGATTTGAAAAATCTAGGGGAGGGAGAAAAAAGAAAGGTTTCACAACCTTGCAATGTGCCTTCAAAATGTTGCAGATAAAAACAGACAGTTTAGTGAATGTAGTTACAAAATAACTTTAGTATGCTAAACACTGACACAGTTCTGCAACACAAGAAGTTACACATGCCCAGTCATCATCTTCATCTGTGTTGTGGCTCTCGTGGTTGTGGTTGTTATATGATACACTGTGTCGAAGTTCTTGTGGTTGTGGTTGTAGTACTTATGGTACACTGCATCTGCTGTTCTTGATCTTGTTTGGTCAGCTTGACTCAGCTATAAAATGATAAATATATGATAAATATTCAAAAAAAGGAAAAATTGCATTTTTTGTGTCAATAGGGACCTTAAGGTGGCCCGTACCAATTGATTTGTTTGTTGGGCATGAATTTCAATCGCGTCCTTTTACATCAAAACCTTGTCCGATTTCTGAGAAATTTGCAGCCATTTGTCTACAAGCCTTGAAATTTGTACCGGTAATTATTTTTCTGCGAATTAGATCAAGTAATTCGAGATATCAGATGATTTTAAAAAATGGCTTTTTGAGAAAAATTGGTCATAAATCCAAAATTCCAAGGTGAATTTTTTTCCTATTTCGTCAATCAAGTATAAAGGCATAGAGGACTACATACAACATGTACCGTGCCAATTGGTGCCTTGGAAGTTGCGATACAAAATTTGTGCTGCCTGTTACGACGCAAAATTATGTAGTCAAAACTACCGCCAAAATCTCAACAAAATTTCAAAAGCAGCGAGAACTATATCTGCTGTAAGAAAGACAAATACCTATTGTAACTTGTAAACAAAATTTGGAGAGATGAGAAGCTAAACGCCAATGTTATCCTCAAGCAAACTTGGGGAGTAATTTTTGTGACCACGAGGCGAGCGTTGCGAATTTGTATTACTTTGACTTCTACAAATTCTGTCGAATTGTTTTGTGAAATTTTCTTGGTATGGGATAGAACAAGATGTTAACATACCTGCTGCCAAGTGTCGTTGTGTTTGCTGCACTAGGTATAATTCAGTAAGCTTCAAAAGTAAGCAACTTCATCAAGTCGACGTTTGAGCTGCCAAGGTAAAACCCTCACGGTTTGTTAATTTATTCAAAACGACACCTTACTTAATCTGTTGCAAAATTCCGCATGGGATCCAGACTTTTGGGAATAAAGACAGTAGTTCTCTGAATAAAATTGCTTCTGAGTCTAAATTCCGTGTGGAATTTTGAAACAGATAGTAAGGTGTTGTTTTGAATAAATTAACAATTAAACCATGAGGGCTTTACCTTGGCAGCTCAAACGTCGACTCGATGCAGTTGCTTAATTTTGAAGCTTACTGAATTATACCTAGTGCAGCAAACACAATGACACTTGGCAGCAGGTATGTTAACATCTTGTTCTATCCCATACCAAGAAAATTTCACAAAACAATTTGACAGAATTTGTAGAAGTCGAAGTAATACAAATTCGCAACGCTCATCATCTCGTGGTCACAAAAATTACTCCCCAAGTTTGCTTGAGGATAACATTGGCGTTTAGCTTCTCATCTTTCCAAATTTTGTTTACAAGTTACAATAGGTATTTGTCTTTCTTACAGCAGATATAGTTCTCGCTGCTTTTGAAATTTTGTTGAGATTTTGGCGGTAGTTTTGACTACATAATTTTGCATCGTAACAGGCAGCACAAATTTTGTATCGCAACTTCCAAGGCACCAATTGGCACGATACATGTTGTATGTAGTCCTCTATGCCTTTATACTTGATTGACGAAATAGGAAAAAAATTCACCTTGGAATTTTGGATTTATGACCATTTTTTCTCAAAAAGCCATTTTTTAAAATCGTCTGATATCTCGAATTACTTGATCTAATTCGCAGAAAAATAATTACCGGTACAAATTTCAAGGCTTGTAGACAAATGGCTGCAAATTTCTCAGAAATCGGACAAGGTTTTGATGTAAAAGGACGCGATTGAAATTCATGCCCAACAAACAAATCAATAGGTACGGGCCACCTTAAGCAACGAAGACGGCAACGAGGACGACGACGGCATAAGACAATGGCCTTAATTACAAAATACAATAAACGCACGTGCAAATGGGAAGGGCTGTAAGGAAATCAACCGTATATTCTGCAAAACTACAACATGAAAAGTCCAGATTTCACGCTCTGTATAGAGAACGGGAACTTGAAGATGCAAACCAGTTTATTTTCCGTTCGCCCAGAAACTCTCTCTTTCATTTTCTTTCATTTCAAAACTCTGATCTGAATGACAATTTAAATTAAATAAGTGAAAAAAATTGCAGTAAATATTACTTTTTGACGTCCCATTTTCCCTGCCTTCGTCGTCGTGGTTGCTTAAGGTCCCTATTATTAAGCAAAGGATAACGAAAACCCTCTCAACGTGTTAATGCTTAACTTCAGAATACCCAGCCACCTTTTTGAATAACAATTAACCGCTTTTGTATTCTTGCATTGTTTTCAAAGAGTTCTGCTCTAGAATACATTATGGTGGATGGGTATTCTGAAGTTACTCCCATGTTAAATTGTCTATCCATATTGTTCACTGGGCTGATATAAGCCCCCTTATCTCTTTTCATGGTCCCCTTCACCTGCCCAGCCCTGCCCTGCCCCTTTGCTGGAAGGAAAAGAAGAAACTATATCCGTTCACTAGTCTGCCAAAACAATGCATTCTGGGACTGTTCAATTAGTTGTCAACTTGCGAGATACCCTTCACTTGTCACATAGAAAAGAATCAAGACAAGGCTACATGCATAAAGCTCATCCATTTGCAACAGAAAAGATTTTGTTATAATGGGAGTTCCTATTCCCATTATCACCCTTATTCTGGTAATGTGTGGTTCCAGAAAATATCCATACCCCCACCATGGAGGGAATTTGTAAATGGACCCCCCTACCCCCTTGAACTTCCAATTTTCTTCCATACAAGCTCTGTAATTTTTTTCTTTTTCTGACCCCCCTCCCCTTCAGAATTTCCAATTCCCTCCATGGTGGGGGTATGGATATTTTTTGGAACTACACAACAGAAATTTGTATATCATAAAATTTACCTTGTCACTCCTCTCTATTTGCTAGGCAAAAATGTCATATATAAACGAGACATTTTGCCTAATGGTTTTCCGGAATAAATGGAGGCCTGAAAAAAAAGAATGAGCAAAAACATTAAGTATATGTGTTTCACCTGTCAATGTTAAGCCCTGGGGGTGGGGGCACAGTAATAACCCAGGGGATTTCACAAAAACACCTCTCCCTTGGGTGTGTAATTTGACATTGTCACCATCTTACAGCCCAAATTGTTGCATCGTGACCAGCAAATTACAAATTTCGTTTTGATTTTGGATTTTTCTGAGCCGTCAATCAGTTTGGGGCCAGAGCTTCTTTCAAATCAACCAATCACTGAACAAGTTCATGAAAGCTCTGCCCCCAAGAATGATGGACGGATCAGAAAAGACCAAGATCTTAGCAACGGAGGTAGCGATGCAATGATTTTCGCTTTTAATTAGCCAAGACAAAGGAAATATGCTGGTGACATTATAGACATAAGGCACCCAGGGTTGGGGAAAAAATCAAAACCCCCTAGATATGCCTGGCCTGGCACCAGCCTCCTTTCCCTGGGGCTTGATATCAACAGGTGCATAAATGGAGCTTTAAGAATGAAATAATAAATAAATATGCTAAAAAAATAAAGAAACACACCCAAAAATATTTATTGTCCAACTTGATCTGTTGAACAATCTATTGGGCCAATAAGTGCAGCTGCTCTGCCCCCACCCCTGCATTTTGTTGCCCCACCCTGACTAGTGAGAATGATTTGGGAAATGATTATTCCTAAATAATAATAATTATAATAATAATAATAACTTATCTCTGCGGATCCCTGAAGACACATATGCCCAAACTTGCCTTACCTGGCTGGTTGCTGGGAGCCACTTTTGGGCTTTAAAACCCTCCCACTAGCCTTGCGGCTAGTGTGATATCTCACTCGAAAATAAAGGGTATTATTGTTAGCAATAATAGTTTTTATGTTATCCCTCATTTTGAATGACTGATGTAAAACAGTGGGAGGCCTGGGGCCGAGATGTTGGAATTGATTATCTGGTAACCCCCCTCTAGGGGAGCTTTGCCATGAAAAAATTGAAAAGTAGGTAGCTTCATTTTTCAGCTCTTGGTTTTCATTTGTAAATTTTTTGGGCCTTGTCTCTCTGTGAGGCTTCCTAGTTCTATTGTGTATTAAAGTGAATGGGGCAGGGCTGTATGTTAGATGATTACTTGGATTTATATTTGCTAGATGTAGTGCTAGGCTATTTTAAAGCAAGTTACAGGGGTAACTTGTAGTATTTGTTAGTAACTGGTGTATTTCATTATTCATGCGCAGAGGGCAATATGTAGCAGCCTTTGGTTTTTAGAATGCTGGCAACTATATGTTCTAATTTACAATGTGGCTGATCCCCTTTTATTTAACTGTTTTTGATTTTTGAATATTTATATTTCTTTTCCAAATGTTAACTCTGAGTTTAATATTGCAAGACTAACTACAATTGATATGATACTTATGTATGCTTGTACACATGCAGTTGCAGGGGTGACTGTTTACATTGTACACACGTTTTTTCTGAATTTCAGCCATTTTTCTACAGTTGCAGGGGTGACAGGAGAGCTGGCTGATGCAATATTAGCCTTTGTTAGATTGCTTTCCGAGCTAGGGTGGGGCTGCCCGCTTTACCCAAGCGGTCTTTGGCGGTTTGTAGCCCTCACCTTTGATGGGGCACATATCGGATTTGTTATGTGAAGGTCAATTTGACCATTTCATTAAGGAATGTTATTTATAATAAAAGTGGTTATGTGCCCTTGGCACATAGCCAAATTTTATCCAACACATTTGAGTATTGTCTGGCATTTTTTCCCATCAAACAGAGCTAGCTCGGTCAGCAATCATGTCAGGATTCATGTAATATTTTGATACAACTATGAGGGATGGCATAAAGGGTATTATTGTTAGCAATAATAGTTTTTATGTTATCCCTCATTTTGAATGACTGATGTAAAACAGTGGGAGGCCTGGGGCCGAGATGTTGGAATTGATTATCTGGTAACCCCCCTCTAGGGGAGCTTTGCCATGAAAAAATTGAAAAGTAGGTAGCTTCATTTTTCAGCTCTTGGTTTTCATTTGTAAATTTTTACCCTCCTCCTCCCCATTCCATCCAGTCATCTAGTCGTTCTATTGTTTGGCGGTTTGTAGCCCTCACCTTTGATGGGGCACATATCGGATTTGTTATGTGAAGGTCAATTTGACCATTTCATTAAGGAATGTTATTTATAATAAAAGTGGTTATGTGCCCTTGGCACATAGCCAAATTTTATCCAACACATTTGAGTATTGTCTGGCATTTTTTCCCATCAAACAGAGCTAGCTCGGTCAGCAATCATGTCAGGATTCATGTAATATTTTGATACAACTATGAGGGATGGCATAATAATAATAATGGTTCAGACAGATCTCCCCACCACTAATTCTGTTCATATAATCAGGCCCCAAGAGGATGAAATAATCTCAATTCAATCTTTCATAAGTTTGACAGACCATTTGCTCTCCATGTTTACGCATCCTAATGTCCCATGTTCTGAAAATTTCCCATGTAAACATGCACTTACTAAAAAAAGACCGAAAACCACTATAATTTTTCTAAAGACTTTTAATCCATAAAAATATAGTTCCAATCTATTTGGGTAGTAGAAATTTGAAAATTATAACATTTACCTTTGCCACTCATTTCCAATTGCCAGGCGAAAACATCACATAACGAAACATTTTGCCTCATGCATGGTTTTCCGGAATACATAGCCTCCTGGAAAAATAAATTTAAAATATTTGAAAAAATATTGAAATAAAGGAGAAGGATATCTTGAAACATATCACAAGTTACCTGTGAGGAACATATTGCAAACAATTCCCGTTTGGAAAAGAAAAGAAAAGAAAAGAAGAGAAGAGAAGAGAAGAGAAGAGAAGAGAAGAGAAGAGAAGAGAAGAGAAGAGAAGAGAAGAGAAGAGAAGAGAAGAGAAGAGAAGAGAAGAGAAGAGAAGAGAAGAGAAGAGAAGAGAAGAGAAGAGAAGAGAAGAGAAGAGAAGAGAAGAGAAGAGAAGAGAAGAGAAGAGAAGAGAAGAGAAGAGAAGAGAAGAGAAGAGAAGAGAAGAGAAGAGAAGAGAAGAGAAGAGAAGAGAAGAGAAGAGAAGAGAAGAGAAGAGAAGAGAAGAGAAGAGAAAAGAAAAGAAAAGAAAAGAAAAAAAAGGAAAAGAAAAAAAAAAAAAAAATCCTGCAGGAAATATTCCCACAAAGAACATCCGTGTCTGAAAACTTTCCGGGCCCCACCCCTCCCCAGGGTTTCTAATAGTCCACCCTAATTTATTCACGAAAAGAAAAAAAAGGCGCGAAAATACCTCCATGCAAAACATAATTAGTTTGACATAACGAGTTAAAAATATTTAAGAAATTTCGAATTCTTCCAAAAGAGACAAAAGGCGAAGAAAAGAATTAGCCTTTACATTTATAGTTTATTTTGTAAAGCAGAAACTATTATGAGAGAATATTTACCTCGGTAATGGAATCTTGTTTGGAGGAGGAACCGTCAGCACTTTGGCGCCCGCCTAAAAGAACTTCAGCTTTTTAAAAAAAGCTTTTGGTTCTCTTCCTGGATAGAACTTGCTTCTCCTGGAAAAAAAGAACAAGTTTTAGCTCAATAAATAAAAGTTTTAGAACAGTTTTCCTAACTGGCAACTTTGTTCCGAGGCACGTGTTCAACTTTGCAAACCCTCGAACTCTCTTCATTTTGTTCGAAAAGGTGCATTTTAAAACCATATTGAGCTAAAAACCATTAACACAGCTGTAAGAAAGGAAATTATGCACAAGAAGAGTAACTTTTCTTACCGTTATGTTGTTTTTAACGGATAGAACGCGACCCCACAAGAAGCACGGGTTGACAGTTGACTGACCAACAGTTTGGCATCAAAAATATCCGTGAATTCGTCTATAAATTCTTCCTGTAACGTTGCCATTAGGAACTTTCGTCTAAAACGTTCCTAAAAACGGTAGAATTAGATGAAAAAAGTTAATTTTGTGAAAATTTTCAAACAAGAATCGAAGAGAACTTGCCTCACTTCTTCCAGCTTTGTGTCTTGCCCCAAATGACTAACCGCGCCAACGTGTATACCTTTCAAGTGCACATTCCTTCGTGGTACAGGGTTTTAACCAATCACAGGCTTAGAAAAATTGGACGTTTCACCAGGAACCAATCAAAATCAAGGACGTGAGATTTGATTGGCAGGAGAAGTAAATGAAGGGGTGGACGAAGATCTTTACCAGGGACAAACTTTAACACAGGCTACCCGGTGTACAAAGATCCAACAAGTTCTTTCTGTGCATGTGCAATTTTCAAATTCATGCGAACTCATGATCAGACACCAAACAATGCTGGATTTTGCAAATTTTGCTTCTCTCTCAATTATGATCAAAATCTGACCTTATTTCCATTGTTTTCTTTTGTGTCAATTAAATTATTGCACACTAACATTCAATTTTGATTTCACGCGGGATTTTGGAAATCACTCTAGCTATGATCTTTCGCGCGCTTTCATTACAATCGTGCCAAAACAATAATATCCTGTTAAGGCTCCCGGGAAGGCTACCTTTACTTAATATAGTAACAAGTCAAGCAATCGCGTCTTCTTCCCGTAAAAATACAAAATCTATTCTCGCTGTACGAAGGGTGCACACCGCGCCTAAAATGAGTCCAATTTATTACGCACGATAAAAATTCCATTTCTTCTTCCCTCACTTTGATAATTCCATCGTTTTGCCATTTCCGCGGGGGAAAATATCTTTTTTTACGTTGTTGAAGTCAAAGTGAAGGAAAATGGATGGACGCAAATTAGAAAGAAAATTGTTCAGCAAATGACTCCTGTTACGCATGCGCCTACTTAGACAAGGCGCAAAACTGAAAAAGTCGATCGCAAAAAGTGCAGAAGGCATTTTGGGGTAGAGGCTGGTAACATAACTATTCTAAACTAATTTTTCATGCTAAATCCGAATATAACTGTTACCAAGACGTATTCTGCAATCTTATACGTGTAAATGACGTATTTGTGAATTGCTACAGTCATTTCATACTAACGGCTTTTTCGTGTAATTCCAAAAGTTCCCAAACTTAAAAACAATTACCATGGCTGGAAAATGCATATCAAAATCAGTAAAACTGTGAAGTTTGAAGGATATCAGTTAAAAAATCAAGGAGATACGAATTTTCAAAAAACGAAATTTTGTATGAAAACACTTACAGTTATGCAAGAGATACAAACAAATTTCGATTTTTGAAAATTCGTATCTCCTTGATTTTTTAACTTATATCCTTCAAAATTCACAGTTTTACTGATTTTGATATGCTCTTTCCAGCTATGGTAATTGTTTTTAAGTTTGGGAACTTTTGGAATTACATGAAAAAGCCGTTAGTATGAAATGACTGTAGCAATTCACAAAACACGTCTTACACGTATAAGATTGCAGAATACGTCTTGGTAACAGTCATATTCGCATTCAGCATGAAAAATCGGTTTAGAATAGTTATGTTACCAGCCTCTACCCCAAAATGCCTCCAGGTATCTGATTTTTCGAAAATGCGCCTTGTCTAACTCAGCATCAACCAAAACAAAGATGGCGACGAGTAAAATCAATGTTTTTTATTTTAATTCCTGAAAATTGTCTTCAAAACTACCAACAAATAATATATAAAAATTAGGTACTACCTAATAGCGGAGTTCCCATTTCATTCTAATATTTTTTTGTTCTTGATTCAAATGAATTGGGCTTCCTGTGTTAATTGCCCAATAGCCCACTTTCGATATATGATTGAGATGCCACACACAAAAGAATCAGTCCGAGGCTCTGGGGAATAATGCTTAGTGGTGCGCGACTCAACCATTGCTTTGTTACGCACTACTAAGCATTATTTCCGGAGCCTCGTATTGATTCCTTTGTGTGCGGTAACTCAACCATATATCGAAAGTGGACTATTGTTAAGGGCTTGGTTGAAATGCATTGCATTTCCCAAAGCAGTCAGTTTGTCCAGGATCGTTGTTGACATCATTCTTTGTCCTTTTTTGCATTTTCGTTTCTTTATTCTTTATCTGTATGTTTGGATTTTAGGCCAGTAACCACACGGCCTCGTAGAGGTCTATTTTTGTTGTTTCAAGACAGCGACCACAAAGACAGTCCATTGTTTTCACATTCGAGTATCGAGCAGCTCAACTTGGAGATGTGATGAATTCCAAGCTGCAGAGGGAGCTGAGAGTAGTTCAGTACAAAATGTGGCAAGGAATAAGAAATTATTTATTCAGATTTATTGCCATTCTTGCCTAACTGATCCGACACGTACAATCTTCGCGGAGTGTACTGACCCGTGTACTTGTAGACCACGAAGTAAGTCGAGGGTTAAATTGGGTTGTATTACCGAGCATTTTTTACCGAGCTTACATCGTGTGCCTAAAAATTGTTGCTTGTACACAAATCTCAGGAGTACCCAACCGAGCCGCTCCACAAAATATCCGCTCCACATAACTTTTGTTGCTGGCTGGGAAACAAAAATGCATATAATGACCTCTGGCTCGTATTTCGGAATAACTGTGCCTGGCTGGTATATTAAGACAAAATTTTAATTTCCTGGCTGTTAAATAAATTCGCTATGTCCCTAGGAATCACTGCCAGGTCTCTGGCTAACAACGCAACTGTTGGTTTCTTGGCAAAACAACAGGAAACCCACATAACTAGTCATATGACCAAAGACCGGGAAGCCTGTGTAAATTTATCGGGCATTTTGATAATTGGAGGGAAATAGTAATCCATCTGTCAACTCGTCATTTTTTCGACAAATCAGACCATAGCTTGTCATGTATGTCGTACAGTGCTAACACACGTGGTCAGCATGTATATCAGTTCTGGTGAGCATCGGTCCTGAGGACGAAGGCGTTGTTGTTGTTGATATTCCATCCTGTTTGAAAGTCAGCTAAAGGTAAGCGGCAAAGCTGAAAAAATACATAGTCTGCCTATTGCCTTACTGATTTGTAAAAAATTGATTTGTAGGTTCAAGACAATCTATTTTACATAAGGATATGTATTTGGCGGGAATAATGGCATGCCTACGTCCTACGTTCTTGAGGTACAGATACATCACATCCATACAATGTTTTCATTCATTTCTTCAATGTTCCTCCGTACTTAATAAGTGTAATAGTTAATAACCTGAATACCTATACGTTTTCAGCTCATGCACTCATTTGACCCTCAGTGCCCTAGCTGGTCTTCCCTGATAAGGGCTGGTAATGATTCACTGGCTATTAGAGACTTAACATGAGGAAAATATGGTATAATACAGGTGAGTGGGTCATTGTTTGAGATTAGCGAATATAGTCGTTATCAGTACTTTACGTATATACATTGTATTAGATGCTTAACTTTGAACTAAATTTAACGTAGTTCAATGCAACGTGGTAATGATGCTAAATCATAGCACTGGGTGACATCCACTGACGGAACTTAGCTTTTCTTTAATGTTTGGGCTGAGATGACTATCGAACTTGTCATCTTGTACCCAGCGAGCAGAAAAACTTTCTGCAGGTATTCATCTTGCAGCCGTGATCCTGTTGTAGGTTCCTGAAGTAATCTTTATCAAAATATGTTGGTTAATTTTTGTTTACCCATGAATTAAGCCACTCAAATTCCGGTTCTGTTACCCACATTGATCAAGAAGATACATAAAAAAACGACGAATTCCTTTTTAATTTTTTAATTTTTTTACTTAGTTTCGTTTGTGTAATTTCCAGAGTTTTAATCGATTCAGAATGTAATGATCATTTTCAGTAAGGGACATAAAATTGAATCAGTCAAGTTTTGGATATATGAGACGTAAGCTCTTATCGTTACCTAAATCTTCTTCAAACTATCCAAAAACGAAAAACTAAAATGTAATGCCTCTAGGAAAGGTCAAGCTAATGCACTTCGATTTGATTCGTGTGCTTATTAGCAGACTGTGCGAATGTATCTCGTTTGCTGACAGTCGGCCTACAAAACAGAACAACCTATTCATCAAAATCACTCTTCAAGGAACGGTTTAGCGAATGTTGACTTTTTATACTACAAAACAAACTTTTACTGCTTAAAGTTATTATTGTTTGTCCACAACTATTGTTATCTGTTGTTATAATAAGCCTTTTAGAATTATAATTGTTCTAGTCTGATTCAAAAACACAGCCGTTGCAATGCAACTTGGACGACATTTGCAGTAGGCGATGATTAGTTTATCAGTGTCTATATTTTTCATCTTAAATGTAACTCCGGAAATGTATTTAAAAACACAAAGCTCATGCCGGGCTACATTTCCGGTAACATTCCTTTAGGTGTTCGTTTACCCACCAACCCGCCCACCAACTGTTTGCAGTTGTGTTTTTGGTGTTGTAACTTTCATTTTAAAACAAGACGGCCGTCAAAATAGAAGTTTTTACAACCCTTAACAAGAAATAAAGATGTAGGATTCAAAATGTAGTCATTCTTTTAAGTACATGATTGTTATCTGCGGTTTCAACTGAAAACGATTGTAGGATGGTCTGTTAGTTAACAAACATTAACTAAATAATGTGACAGATATCTGTCACTGAGTTTGCGTGCTTTTTCAAGGCTTTCCGGAGTTCCAAAACATACCGCCACTTGCTTTCTTTTGATGTGTCAAGCATTGATACACCGGCATGTAGCAAAAGGCGACTCCCTCCACTGAAATTCTTGTCAGATTTTGAACAAAACGTGAAATTCGTTCAATTTTTCTGTCACATGCTTCTCCAGGGATTTTTTGTATGGTATTTGTGCACGGGACAACTTTGATATAGAAAACAAGAAGTGTAACTTTCTCAAAGTTTTCACTAAGGGCTTTTTTCCCTTGGGACCAAAAAGCAAAAGAAGTCAGCCAGCTTACTGGCCCAACCTGGTTTATATAATCAGGTCCTAAAACATTTATTGTCAGTTAAAACAGGGTTACCGTTGAATTCAATTTTCTTTTATAACTTTCTGTAGGTTCTGTTCACTTCTGTTCTGAGAACAGTTCTCTGGTTGTCTTTTGTTTACTAATCTGGCAGATATCTGTCAACTAACCTATTGTAGTATTTTTCGCGCCAGAAGGGTAAAGATACAAGGCGGTAGGTTGCCTACGACTCACATACAGTTGACATGTTCCAGAAAAAATCCGATGGATACCAATCAATGTGTATGTTAAATTTTTCATATTTTCTGGGTTTTTTTTGGTTTTTTTTTTTTGGAAGGCCAAACTCAGCTCTGGAAATGTAAAACACAAAGCTACATGCCAGGATACAGTGGAGTGTGTTTTCACTAGGCTTTTTGTAACATTCCTTTAGGTGTTCGTTTACCCACCAACTCACTGTTTGTGGTACATTTCAAAACAAGACGGCCGGCAAAATAGAAGTTTTTACAACCGAAATAAAGATGTAGGATTCAAAATTAAGAGTCATTATATGTTTATTGTGTTTACAATAAACGAAATGTTACTGTATGTAGAGTGCTCGTGTTGCTCTGTTGGTGCATGATGATGAATTTTGAAGCATGACCTCCAAGGTCAACATCTTGACAGACCAGGATTATTTCTTATCCTCTCGTTGGTTATGGGACGGACCCTTAACTAACTAAAGCGCACCCCCTTGGGTTGTTTTCTTGTTCTTAAATTTTATGTAATGCTCGATCGCGAACAATTAATTATTTTAGTCACCGGTTGGAAACTAATTTACCGCTATAACCTAATTGGCTTTGCAAACAAGATGACAACTCCTTTGAAAATTGCTTACCCAAATATTAGCAGTTTTTGTAAGTACCTGTTTGCACTATGCCTAAGTGTTAAGTTTTGAATACACCTAAAGTATTTCGTTGTAGTGCAAACAGGCCCTTAGCTTTGCTCTCAATCTTTAACGTTTTCTTGGGGAAATTATTAAGTTACTTCAATACTGTTATCTCTGATTTGGGCATTCACTCACGGACTTTCTACTGATATTAAAAGAGGCTGCGCTTTATGTATATTTTATAGATATTCTTGTACACCTATTCTTGTACGTCAGTGTGACGCTGCCGAAACATGTTTGGAATAAAAAGATTGGTGATATTTCAAGAACTGTATGTATTCGTTTTCTTCTCGCAAGACCATTTGGTTGTATTCACAGAGTGTTTTACCATATCTCTAACGGCAAAAAGAACCTTGAAATATCAACAAGATTTTACGAACAACGGTAAAATTTTGGCATTCTACCTTAGAAAAAGATTATATAGTCTTTTGACTGTTGTAACCGGAAAAACCTCTCCCTGACGATTCCAACAGCAGTTTAATTTGTTTGAACTGGAATTTATTTATTTGAATTTTAATTAAATAACATTATGTTTAAAGGGCAATACTGAACTGAGTGTCTATCTCAACAATAACCCTGCTAACGATTCAAATCAAGCTAGCACTCATTTCAGGTTGTCGAAATCATTTGGCCGTATGGGAGCCGCATTGGTATAGCCTACACAGACACCAGTAAAAGATAGAAGACATTTGCTGCGAGACTCTGCAAAGTTCTTTTGAAAATTTTTGTTGTCAATGTTAGTTAGATAGATGACCTTTGCTTCGAAACTTTGCAAATTCACTTTTGCGAAACTTTTGCGGCGAATGGTCGCTTAGGCAGATGGCCTTTGCTTCGAAACTTTGCAAATTCACTTTTGCGAAACTTTTGCGGCGAATGGTCGATAGGCAGATGGCCTTTGCTTCGAAACTTTGCAAATTCACTTTTGCGAAACTTTTGCGGCGAATGGTCGATAGGCAGATGGCCTTTGCTTCGAAACTTTGCAAATTCAGTTTTGCGAAACTTTTGAGGCGAATGGTCGCTTAGGCAGATGGCCTTTGCTTCGAAACTTTGCAAATTCACTTTTGCGAAACTTTTGCGGCGAATGGTCGATAGGCAGATGGCCTTTGCTTCGAAACTTTGCAAATTCAGTTTTGCGAAACTTTTGCGGCGAATGGTCGATAGGCAGATGGCCTTTGCTTCGAAACTTTGCAAATTCACTTTTGCGAAACTTTTGCGGCGAATGGTCGATAGGCAGATGGCCTTTGCTTCGAAACTTTGCAAATTCACTTTTGCGAAACTTTTGAGGCGAATGGTCGCTTAGGCAGATGGCCTTTGCTTCGAAACTTTGCAAATTCAGTTTTGCGAAACTTTTGCGGCGAATGGTCGATAGGCAGATGGCCTTTGCTTCGAAACTTTGCAAATTCAGTTTTGCGAAACTTTTGAGGCGAATGGTCGATAGGCAGATGGCCTTTGCTTCGAAACTTTGCAAATTCACTTTTGCGAAACTTTTGCGGCGAATGGTCGATAGGCAGATGGCCTTTGCTTCGAAACTTTGCAAATTCAGTTTTGCGAAACTTTTGCGGCGAATGGTCGATAGGCAGATGGCCTTTGCTTCGAAACTTTGCAAATTCAGTTTTGCGAAACTTTTGAGGCGAATGGTCGATAGGCAGATGGCCTTTGCTTCGAAACTTTGCAAATTCAGTTTTGCGAAACTTTTGAGGCGAATGGTCGATAGGCAGATGGCCTTTGCTTCGAAACTTTGCAAATTCAGTTTTGCGAAACTTTTGCGGCGAATGGTCGATAGGCAGATGGCCTTTGCTTCGAAACTTTGCAAATTCAGTTTTGCGAAACTTTTGCGGCGAATGGTCGATAGGCAGATGGCCTTTGCTTCGAAACTTTGCAAATTCAATTTTTGCGAAACTTTTGAGGCGAATGGTCGTTTAGGCAGATGGCCTTTGCTTCGAAACTTTGCAAATTCAGTTTTGCGAAACTTTTGCGGCGAATGGTCGATAGGCAGATGGCCTTTGCTTCGAAACTTTGCAAATTCAGTTTTGCGAAACTTTTGCGGCGAATGGTCGCTTACGGAATCATATTTTATTTCAATTTTTATCAAATATGAATTTTATTGATAGAAATTTTCTCTTGATCTTTTCAGAATTTTTTTCTAAAAATACCATGAGTGGTGTTTCAACAAATCGAGACACTGGTTACGAAGCCTCCACGTAAGTGACCTATTTCTTTTCTGTTTTACGTAAGCTTTGCTTGAATTACACATTTTTTTTCTCCGTCCTACTCTGAATGCATGGTTAACATCATTAGATACAATTACCAAGCGTGATAAAATGGGAAAATAAAAAGGAGAGAGGTTGGAATGTAATGATTATCAATTTATCTATTGGTTTAGAGATGTTGCTATATATGCTTAAATTAACCACATAGGACCTACAAGCTTGTAACATGTAAATGCGGGCATATAATGTTGAATGGTATTTTACATAACACCTAAAATACTATTGATTTATCGCGAAAAGGATTCAGGTGAACTCCAGATTTGATTGATATTTTGTATTAATTTTCAGTTCCAACGCTACAGTGGGATTCAAACTTAAGGTTAGAGGCAACTGCAATGAACAATATTTGGTTCTTTTAAATTATGAATTTTTACTTTTCGTTTGCTAAATGTTTTTACCTTTTACGAAGTAGACAGTGCTTTTACTTCATGCAACAAAGAAAATTTGTTGCGCTCGGGGTGGTAATACGAGCAACATTTGCTCTGCAACTTGCAACTCAACATTGTTGCGCGACAAGTTGCACGATTTTGTTGCTCGTATTACCGGGCCTTTAACGACGATTTTCCGCGAAACGTTGCAACAACTTGCAATATTATGCGTTGCGAGTTTCTGACTTGGATTTAAAAACTCGCAACGCGTTGCCGAAGCGAAAATTGCAAGGAAAATCGTTCCAAGTGTCATGTTACACGAGAAAGATTTTTAACGCAACGCCGTGTAACACCGCCTTAAACCGCTCGACCAACCTGGCCAAATGACATAGATATTAAAAATGGAAAGCCACAGAGGTCTTGACATTTTAAAGTCCCCAAAAACGTGTAAAACAAAGAGGACCACATGAACGTCTAGTAAACATTCAATATTTCATTAAATGGTTTCTTTTCTTTGCCACTTTATTGAATGCCGATGATTGTGTAAAAATGTGCAAACTTTAAATTTTCCTGGCTAGCAAACTGGAAGTTGCATAGAGCTTGCTGGCTGGCAAATATCCTGGCAAGCCATACACGACTTTCTGGCTGGTAAAAAAATGATACTCCGAATGCCTGGCTGGGGAGCATAACGTTTTGGGTTTTATCTGGCTGGCAATGTGGAGCGGATATTTTTTTCCCAGCAACTTTTAATTTTGCGTCTAAAGTATGAATGGAATGTTATCAATGTGTTTTTGAGCTGTTTTGCGGCGATTTGAGCAAGTGACTCGTCGGGTACTCTTGAAATCTAAAACAGTTACATTACGTTCAAAGCTTCTCGAGTACTATACCAGGCTCGTAACATTGATATATTTTCGTCTCACTGATCCCGAATTTTTACGGAAATTTTGATTCCTGAGCCCAAATTCTTACAATTGTTTGATCCCTGATCCTGGCCATAATTTGGAGCTTGATCCCTGATCCCATATCTGCTATACTGATCGCCGAAAATTATTATAACAGAAGTTATCACCGTATCCTTTTATCGGGAATAGGCCGGAAGTAAAGTTTGACAGACCGGAAGTTTACAGGAAAGTGAGTGAGTGACACAATGGGTTACTACTTTATGTGTGGCAACATTCAAGTTAGACAGTAGATAAATTGAATAGTGCCATTTCATGTTGTCATACACGAAGTAGTTAGCTGACTCATTTGCATATTCGACCCCTCACAATAACTCGTGGATTGCAATCCACGAGTTAAAAAGACCCAGACCCCAGTTGCACGAATTGTGGACAGCGCTGTCCATTAGTTAACACCTTATCCAATGGATAGATTTATTCCACTTGTCTATACTGAGGCGTGGCCACATGAGTCACTCCAAAACAAGTCATCGCCCACCCAGACTGAATGAATGAAGGTTGTGACTTTCCGAAACGTCTCCACAAATCCACAAAACTTAACTGCAATTAGGCAACACGAATTATGTTTTTTTAAACTTTTACGTGCCAATGACACTATCTGCTCTATGATCAGTATTGTGTAATGCCATTGTAATAGATTTTCGGGACCATGTGATTAGCTTGTATGCAATGAAAACTGAAATCAATCGACGCAATTAGCGGGAGAACTTCGTGTAACTAGCGACTGGTAATCGATTGAAATTGATATCGATTTATTTCCATTTATTGATTGGTTTTCGTTTGTTCTTATCAAGACCACGTTTCACATTGAAATCTTTTAGAGCGTTCGAGATCCTTGAGATATTGCTCGGCGTCTGTTTTGTCCATCTTTCCTTCCTCAGAAATGATGTCAGTAAGAGCGTCTGTGACGTCAATGGGCATGCGTTTTGAGTTCCTACACAAAAGAAAACAAATGTCAAACGAAGAAAGAAAGAAAGGAAAACGCAAAAGCAAAGGAACAAAACCAAGCAGCAAAATGACAAATATAAAAGACCTGACACACGTTGACATTGCAACACTGCGAGTAACACAAAACTGCAGTGTGTCCAGCCCTGCAATCTTAGAGAAAAAGTTACAGAAATAGAACTCGATCCTTAACTTACAACTCTTGCGCGCAAGTGTTGCAGGGGTGGACACACGGTGCATCTGTTTTGCGCGCAATGTTGCAGAAAAAGTTACGAGAAAAGTGACATCTTGTGTCGGGGCCTTAAGAACAGGGTTATAGATGATATGCACTCCCTAAATCTCAACAAGTTATATTACGTAAAAGTCCAACTTTTTCATTTTCCGTTTCCTTCAATCCCACATCTATTTCTTTCTAATTATTTCCCTTGGAATTCACTCTCCCTCTCTATTTGAGTAAACACTACGTGTATTCTATATGTATTTCCACTTGTTCTTTTTTGCTACCTTTTTTCTTTTTCTTTTTTTTTTTTTCTTTTTCTTTTTTTCTTTTCTTTCTTTCTTTTCTTTTTTTTTCCCTTTTCTTTCTTTCTTTCTTTCTTTCGTCTTTTTTTCCTTTCCTTCCTTCCTTCTTTCTTTCTTTTCCACTTTACTTTAAATCTTTCCTGACAATCAATAGTGCGCAAGGTATTCCAAGAAATACACAAGTCACTCACCCTGCGATGTAACACGACCCACGTTTATTATCAAGCATTTCCCATATTAACGAACTGTTCTCTTTCATGACGTGCTGTACGTAGATTTTATCTTCCTACATGTAGAACATTGAAAGTCAGTTATTCTTTTGATGTTAATTTGTTTTTATAATAATCGGTATATTGCGCGCGCTCTGATTGGTCGAGAACCGTGTATGATAAAAGAACAGACGCGCACGGATGACAATATTATGCGGGCGGCTCTGGTTGAAACACTTTGATAAAGATATGATCATGGTATGCATACATGATCATATCTTTATCAAAGTGTTTCAACCACAGCCGCCCCATAATATTGTCATCCGTGCGACATTTTTTATTTTCACCATATGTTGACGTCATCTGTGTATCTGTTAGGGTGCAGACGCTCCGGAATCTAATAATAGTGCAACTAATGTAGCTGATTCAGAGCATTAGCTGAACAGCTAGCACAGACATGGCACAAGGGATGAGCCTCTTCCAAAGCTAGCACAGAGAATGATAAGATCCAAAGTAGCGCAGTGTTAGTAAAGCAAGAAACACCTTGCAGTTGATCAGTGCACTATAACATAACAATAGCACTCGATCAGTGCACTATAACATAACAATAGCACTCAATCAGTGCACTATAACATAATAGCACTCAATCAGTGCACTATAAGATAACAATAGCACTCGATCAGTGCACTATAACATAATGCACAGCACAGATAAAGTACGACATCCCGAACACATAAGGTAGTCATCCGATCACTTGTTCAAGCTTGTTTTACCTGATCTCGTGAAAAAGCTGTAAATACATGTAAAACATCGCGACTGCACAGGTCACTCCATTGGTTTTCAAAGAAATAGTCTTTACTACGATTGCGGGCACCAAAGAACAAAATACCAGCTGAATATTTGAACAACAAAAGTAATTAATATAAGGCACATTGTAACAACGAAGGTAGAGTACAAACACTAAAAGTGTGCAACATAAATAGTACTAAATAATAAGTTGATAATAAGTTATGCTAATTCAATTGTTTTCTATTGTTTAATTACCGCTATTTAGTACTAAATAGTGCAAATTATTGCACACTTTTATTGTTTTCACTCTATTTCTATTGGTGATTGTAAACGAGCGGTTTAGAGACCAGTATATTTATTACCTTTCCCGCCAAGACTGACGCGTTCTTCTATAAAACTTCGAAAAGGTGCCACCCCAGTTCCTTAAGAAATCAGAAATAATGCAAAAAATTAGAGTTAAGTAAAAGGAAAAGTGGCAAATCCAACTTGTGTGATAGTTATTATTATTCAATTGTAAATAATTCAATATAATAATTGTGATATCATTATCAACATTTACAAAATATTCGAGATACAACGCGCGTTCTGATTGGCTTGTAGCTACCAGGCCCCTCGCTTGGGATGGTTCGAAGGTTCGAACGAACCCCCTCACTTCCCACAAAGAATACCGCGTAGTATTTTCCTTTAAGAAACTACAGTCACACTGTTGCATTTCTCTCTGGTAGAACCTTTCATTGGTGAATGCTTGTGAAGTATGGTTTTATCAAAATCCCGGCCTTTAGTTATAAATTTTAACAATTACTTGGTTTTAACAACTGAAGTGTCTTCGACAGTTACTATTTGTTCTGTCTTCGTAATCTTTTTCTTTTTCTGTCTTTTCTCTCTTTCGATCAAGAATTCATTTTGATTTTGAGAAATAAAAAGAAAAGAGAAAAGAGAAAGGAAAAAGGAAAAAAAAAAAGATTAAAAAAGCCGATTTCGAACCCATCTGCTCACTTGCTTCACAGTTCAAGGGTTTTCCAACTGCGCCACGGGATCGCGTAATTTGCACAACAATAGACAGCCAATTCACGGGAAACACTAGGTTATTTTGTTCTCCAAATCCCTCAGTAGACCAGTTAGCCTAGTGGTAAGGTTCAGTCATTTACGGCCTAGGATCCGACTGTTTCCTCCCTCTTTGACTACGAAGCTCGCTGTGTTCTACCGGATAGCGCGGACGGGGCCGAAATCTCCATCCTATACGTAACATGCGATGATTCAGCGATTTGTCTGGATGCATGGTCCGATTTTTTGGGTTTTGCATAAAATTAGCATACTAATTTGCTTTGGGTAATGAGTTCGAGTCCTGCCAAGGTCAACAACTTTTCTTTTTTTCTTTTTCTTCTGTTTTTAATGGATTTCATTTCTCTTTTTTAACTTTTCTTGGCTTAAAATTCTGTTCTTCAATGAAGAAAACTACATAAACTCTTCACACTAGCTTGATCCTTTCAAATCTATTTTGCATAATTTAGAAAATCCATGAAATGTATCTATGACACTCAAATAAAATTTTCATTGCACTTTCTAAAGGCCAACTGGACCTCTGATACTTATGCAGGTCATTTAAGTACTCCCTAATCCAACCGAATATGGTGAACATCGAATCTCTCCTATTAATATGCTGGCAACAGGCCTGGTTACTGTGTTCGATATATCACGGAGACATACAATCCTTACCAAAAAGAGTCGGTACCAAAAAGAGTTGGTCCGGTTACCGTTTCAAAGTAATTTAATATGTCCTATCCATTTCTCATATTTTCTTCCATCCCCCTCCACCATTCAGTGTTGCAGTGTCCAGGGGATCATTGGTGATCTGCTGGGTGGAATGTGCGCTTGTGCCCTGGAAGCCCTCTCAATAATGAAACAGGGGAGGGGAGAGCACCGTAACCCACTTGGAAATTAATTGCGCACAGTTCAAAACTGACCATCGTGCCAACAGTTTTGTCAAGGATTGTAGTTCACACTGAAGAATCGAAAACAATATAAAACGATTGCGGCTCAGGTACTGTAGAACACTCGGAAAGCAAGAGAAACACTCGGATCCGCCTCCTCTTTCTACCGTGTTTATATAACTATCGTCATTGCGTGCGCGTTTTACTTAAATAAATCGTTTGTACAACAATAACAACAACGACAACCAGCAAAGAAAGACCCTCTTTCAATTATTTGCATCATCATCATCATAATAATCATCATCATCACCGTCATTACCATCATGCCCAAATTAATCATCCATCATTACTCACCAGGTCCAATCATAATCATAGGTCTATTAATATCTTTTGGCGGTATTATGGTTCCCCTGGTAATCCATATTGGTACATGATGATTCTGTGTGGTATCTAAAGATGATAGCCACGTGGAACATAACCCACGACGAGGTTTGACCAACTTGGTCTTGTAGTTTACTACAGCCATAAGAATTTGAATCTGATTTGGGTGAGCCTGAATTAAGAGATATATGAGATCAGTTACAAGGTCCCAGATGATATCAACAAAATATTGAATTTCAAAGGAAAATGTTAATAGTCTTTGTCGTGAAAGTGGGAACTGTTGTAGAGAGAGGTGGTCATTCCCGAGAGATGGTCATTGTAGAGAGTTTCCATTACTTACCAACATAGAAGAAGCAATAGAGAAAGCTCTTGGTTTGATGGGTGGGATGATATCAAAGAGATACTCAAAGGGAAGGTTGGCACTGGCATGAGGAAAATCTTGCAAAACCTGGTATAAAAACAGAGTGACAAGAATGGTGCTTGTTTATTTTCTGTTGCTGGAAATTTGATTTGTCAATATTAAACAGGATCTGAAGTAATAAACCATGTGATCTGTAATTTTGATTTACCAGACCCCAAATTTCATGAGACTCAAGAGTATGTTGCAAATTAAATAAATGAACATTTTCAAATTTCTTGACATTCGTCTTACCTCTAGAACAGACCTTCTTTGTCTGTAGCAGTATGAGTAAAGTTCTTCCTATTATAGCATTAGAAGAGTAAAAGATGATTATAATAGACGACTTTCAAAAATGGCGGGCTCATTGTTCACGATAACGAGGCCAGAAAGGCCTCCAAAATCAACATCGCATCAAATGATTCTAAATATATAAAAATTATCCTGTAAAATGCACATAAAATAGGTATTTTAAAAGGAAAAGGAACACATCGTCTTTGATAGCAATAGAAGTGTCGCCACGCTTATTTTCTGGTAACAAGGCCTTTGTGGCCTCGTTCTCATGTACTAGGCCGCCATTTTTGAAAGTCGTCTATACAGTAAATGAAAAGAAGACTGATGATAAAAAAGGAAAGAGATTGCTGGGATAAAAGGTGATGAAAAAGAAATGCAAGGAACAAATCTAAAGGATGTAAAAATTAATAAAAAAGGAATGAAACAGTATAAGAAAACACAGAAAGGGAATATGGTCCAAATGATGTTCACCTTCAAGGAAATTTGGTGTGTCACAGACACAGAGAGAAAAGAGAGTGTACATGTCTATGTCCAACCTGTCCTTCAGCTGAATTAAATTCAAGGAGTTTTTCTTGTTCCAGTTCTGATGTTGTAAAGTGTGACAAGAGCTCAAAGAAGTATCGTCTGGGTGTTCCCTGGATATCAAAGTAGTGTTCCATAAGGTACTTTATGGAGCAGGGGCTGGGAATACCAACAGGTAAGGGTACATCTGTAATATAAAGACAATGTTTACAGAGATCATTATCATCACAATTGCAAATGATGTCCATAGTATAGCCTGTGTACAGCTGTTTCCCCCCTCCCCCCTCCCCCCGATGGGGAGAAGGGGGAAGGGGTGGGAAATGGCTGTACACAGGCTAGTCCAAAATACTGCTTCTGCTGCCACCATCACTACCACCACTGCCACTATCACTGCAGCTGCTGCCACCACCACCACCACCACCATCATCATCATCATCACCATGTAACTTGACAAAAATGTTCCCTTTTAATCTATCACGACTTTGATTGCAAATAAAAATGTAATATTACAAACTTACCAGGATTATTTTGTTGCAAACAAAACATTTCATTAGGATCTAATTTTAAATAATCCATAAATTCTACAACATTTTCTTGTAGGTTACTAGGTTGAATCATTACTGTATCACCAGGACTATACCTAAAAATTATAAAATAAGTGTCAGTGATATAATACATGTATATACTGTAAAGGTAAAGGTAAAGCACTATATTTAGCGTCAGTAGTTCCTTCAGCTAGAATTAAGCTGGTCTTCCAGGAAGCCAACGGTGAGCTCTTTACCCCCCTCTCTCCATCAGTGCTCTGTTTTAAGGTATTTAAAGCTACTGAAAGCTACGGAATGGAGAGAAGAGGAAACAAGTGTGAGATGACTGGGAATCAAACTCACATCAGAAAGGCATGCACTAACGAACTGAGCTACACTTGCTCCTATAGATATACCCTCTGATTGGTAACAGGATGTGTGGTACTAGTAGTGTAGTGGAGGGGGGAGGGGGCACAGGGAGGAGGAAGGGGCACGGGGTAGGGGGAAGGTCAAGGCAACAGCCAAGCAGACAGAGAGTGAAGACATACTTGATATTGGAGTCAGTTATGTCAAGACAAACCAGTCGTACATCTTGCCAATGATCAGGTGCAGTTACTCTGACATTAGAGATCACCCTGGCATAAAATGGATGAGTTTTGCTTGGAGGTTGCTGAGAATCTACATAAGAAGATGTTAAAAAATAGAATCTATACATCAGTGCAATCTTGAAAAGTATAGCTGATCTCTGACCAAATTCTAGATTCTCCTCAAACATCTTTAAATTCCAAAGGAGAATTCAGGATTTGATCACTTTCACTTGATCACTTGTTCTGTTTTTCCAGATGAAAAAAGATGAAAGGCTTACCTTTAAAATCATTTCTGCTAATTGGTACTATATTTGATTTGGTATTTACAAAGGATACTTTGAACTTTGGCGAAGGTCTGTAAATAACAACAATTGAAAGTACATGTACATGATACTTAATTTGCTGTGCATCTATAGATGCTTGACTAACAAAATAAATTTGTTAAAATTTAATGCACAGATGATGTCAAAAGGTTGCAAGAATATAAATTTTTACAACACATGATACTAATCTCACAATCTGATTGGTTGATTAGAGAGTGTCAATAAGTGGACAGACACACTGCTGATGCGTTTCAGTGCGCACACTCGTTCTGTAAGTTGCCCCGTTTAATGAGGATTTTTTAACTATTATCTCAAATAATTGTTGTAAAAAAATGAATTGAAGATGGTTTGAGTTGTCTGTCCTCTTATTGACACACACTTGATGCCATAAAATGTTCAAAACTTTGCAGTGAAATCACTTGCTGCGCTTGTGATTCCACTTGAGTTTGACACATTTTATGATGCCAAGAGTGTGTCAATGAGAGGACAGACAACTCAAAACCATCTTCAATTTGTTAATTGCACAAGATTAAGTTGTGCAGCATGCCTGTTGTTCTCTCAACATTTTGACATCTATATATGCCTCTATAAGAGCAGATACCTGTTGAAAATTGTGGAAATTTGTTTTATAAACATAGTCAAATAAAACATAAAACATTTCAACCAATTATAATGTGCATAAGAATTAATGGCATCGTCACATAAATATGTGTGTGCTATAATCAGAATGGTTCTCAATCAATCAAGGCTTGCATAATCACCAATTATATTATTCAGCATCATCTACAGCATATTGCAGAAACAACTACTAGCGCAGTAATGATAATAATGTTTGACAGTGTAATTATGTCAAGTATGTACCTTATGTTTGTACTGATGATCTCTTTTCCAAGCGGAAGAGGGAATATTTGTAAAACTTTCTGCCATAAATCCTTTAACCAAGGATCTATAACTGCATCTGGTCTGATAGGATAAACAGATTGAAAAACATTATGTACATGTATACAGGAGTACCATATTGGTTGCAGGTTTGAATGTGTTTGAAACATGTCTATTTTGTTGTTGATGATTGCTTAAATGTAATAAATCATTCCAAAATATTGTGATTTTCAATTTAAATACCACCCTTGAATTAATGCCGCCCATGAATAAGCACCATATTGGAAATCTGAAAAATGTAATAAGGTCCACAGCACTTAACAATTACATTAAAAATAATATCTCACCCTAAGTCATGTTGGTCATCAGCAAGCCCCAATGGAATAAGTGTGGTACCTCCAAGTTGTGATAATCTCTTTTGAATCTTCTTTGCTATGAAATTAAATCTATAGAAAACAACAGGGATTAAATCTATTAAGAAATTATACTGGAAACATAAATCTACAACTAATGAATTATCAACACATTATTACTTTGCATAAGAAGAATCTCCAAGACCAAGCACACAGAATTGTAGATGATTCAGTGAATTATTTGGGAGATTTTTTCTCAGGATAAATCGCCAGAATTTCTGAAATCCAAGTGAACACACATTACACATAATATAATGAAATACAATGGTAATTAATTATATGTTAATATTACTAATAATAAAAACAATCCCAAACATATATACTGTCTGGTAGTACATTATCATTACCATTTATTATTTTTAAACATCCTCTCCTTTATGAATGGAGCTTATTAAGTACCAGTCAATTTGGGCAAATTATTGCCTGTCATAAGCAAGCAGGTCATAAGCAACCACTTTCTCCTGTTCCCAAATTCCCCCCCCCCCCCCCCCCCCCCCCCGCAAGGGGTGTGTGGTATGGCAAGCTCATGAAAGGTATAATTATCATGCATGTACATTCTCCAGCTACTATATAAATAACCAAAGTTTTACAATCACCAATAAAATACCTTCATATTATCTGGTTCATCACCTTGTCCTGTAGTAGCACAAACAAACACTACAATGCATTCACTTATTAAATGAGCCTAAAGAAAATAAAACAAAAATGTTGACTGATACTAAAGCGACAGTAGAGAAAGAAACAGCAAAAAAGACTGTACGATTACGCACACATACACTGTAGAAAGGAAGGCTTTTCTGTGGGTTACCAAGAAATTCGTTTACGCGTATCAAATATGATCAAATATTTGGTTCTCAAGCTGTCTCTGACAGCTAACTTTTTATCATGTATTTTACATAAAATCTTACCACATTGTAATCATCCAATGCCATCACACGAACTGACAGATAACGACGTCTTCCTTCTCGTCCTATTCGTTCTGCCACCTCTTCTGCAGTTCCCGTCTGTGAGCCAAACAAAACGAGCAATCTTCTTGCGCTATCGTCCGCCATTTTGATTTAAAGTGATACACCGCTGTACAGACTGAACGCAGGCTTATAAATAAGATCATCGTCATCTCCGTCATCATAGAGGGTGTCAATGGGGGTATAGCTTTGACGGTTGACGGTTAAAATGTTGCCTCTTTGACGGTTGACGGCAAGAAATTCGGTGTTTTGACGTTTGACAGTTAATTCTACTCTTAGATGGCATATTTAGATCATATCCTTTCATAATCTTTTTCTGTTTCTGACTTTTCTCTCTCTTTTAATTAACAACTAGCTATTTTTGATTTTGAGACAGAAAAAAAAAAGAAAAGAAAAAGAAAGATGGGCCCCTGGCCGGTTTCGAACCCGGCTCTTACATCTGCTCATTTGCTTCACAGTTCAAGGGTTTTTCAACTGCGCCACGGAATCGCGTAATTTGCACAACAATAGACAGTCATTCACGCGATACACTAGGTTATTTTGTCATCCAAATCCCTTAGTAGACCAGTTAGCCTAGTGGTAAGGTGCAGTCATTTATGGCCTAGGATCCGACTGTTTCCTCCCTCTTTGACCGCGAAGATTGCTGCGTTCTACCGGATAGCGCGGAAGGGGCCGAAATCTCCATCCTATACACGACTTTCATAATGGCCGGTGCTAATTAGCATAAATAGTGAAAAATTACTATTTCTGGAACTGTATCAATTTGAAATTATTAAGATTGTTGATTTTGATAATTTGTGCAATTTTCCAAACAAAACGTTAAATCCTTGACAAGATATGGGGATTTAAAATTCTGAAAATGCACCAAAACGAGGCTACCAAGGCTTTTGGTCAAAATTACATACAAAACTCTCTATTTTTGACAGCGCATAACTTTTTTGATATTGAACGAAAAGTGATAAAATTTTCTGAAAATATTTGTCTTGAAGTAATTTCTCACATAGCATTGACAATTTCTTGCACAAGGCCCTCGTTCTCTCTACTGGAAAAAACTGAATTATGAAAGTGGTCTATACGTAACATGCGATGATTCAGCGATTTGTCTGGATGCATGGCCCGATTTTTGGGGTTTTGCATAAAATTAGCATACTAATTTCTTAGGGTAACGGGTTCGAGTCCTGCCGGCGCCAACAACTTTTCTTTTTTTCTTTTTTTTCTGTTTTCTTTTCTGTTTTTAATAAATTCTATATCAATTCTCTAACCTTTTTTGGCTTAAAATTCA
The DNA here is from genome assembly GCA_029948255.1 of Telmatactis stephensoni. Classification (NCBI taxonomy): domain Eukaryota; kingdom Metazoa; phylum Cnidaria; class Anthozoa; order Actiniaria; family Isophelliidae; genus Telmatactis; species Telmatactis stephensoni. The sequence goes on along the minus strand of JALIZF010001354.1, from coordinate 209,314 downwards.
GGTTTCAACGAAGAATAACTACATAAACTCTTTACATTAGCTGGATGCTTTCAAATCTTGCGTAATTTAGAAAAACATGCGTATTCCTTAAATAAGAGTTATGAGGAGAGAAGTGGAGCGGAGATAGAGAGGAACAAAAAAAGACAGAAGAGAAAACAAATAAAAAAGCAAGCAAGCAAAGTAAATAATGGAAAGCAAAAAAAGATGGAAAAATTGTGTTTAATCACTTGCTCCTAACGCACTCGATTATGGATGAATGCGCTCAACTGATTTGTAGATTTTTCTTTGTTTGCTTGTTTGGCAAAAAAAATTAAAGTGAAAATAATTAACCAATAACATTTCCTATTGAATATATTTTTATATAATAATTATATACATAGACAAACTATACCATTGATATTAACATTAAAAACGCCGTCCATTACTGACTATAATCGTCGGATCCTTGGGACAACTCGCCGTCTCTCCTAAAAGGTCCTCTGTATTTAACTTATTCTTCAACTGTTTGTTTGATCGAAATGGACAAGGTATTAGTTGATTTCACTCCTTAATAGCTGCGCTTGATCATACCAGAAGTGGAGAATCACTCGATAGTAAGTGTTATTCGTAAGAATTTCCTCTTGACTACGCACTTACTGAGTATGATTTCATTCATTCATTCTAAAGAAGTTTCTAAGCTCTCTCCTGATATCTTGCTTAAAAAGAGCATAAACAACAAAATCGAGCGCAGAATTCAAATAATACAACAACCTCGACAATGGCACTACAATACTAGGTACATCAGTAAAAAGAACATAGCTCGAAAAAGCTCTGTACAGCGTTAGAGAATAACAAAACACAAAGAAGAAGACCATTATCCCGACAAAATGAACCGAAGAGGAATTCTGTGAAAAGCGATGTATTCGAGTACTGAAGTGTCGGTTCGAGTAGTTGTAGTCAACTTGGCGCCTCTGTTGGGCAACCTTCCTGCGTTGGGCTTTGGAAATGCGCAACATTGCTAAAAACGCTGTAAGTAGACCAACCATTGGCAGCAAGTGACAGAGAAACAATCTGAAGAAACTTATTATCCTGTATGTTTCAAGTTTATTGCTTTTTATGATTGTGAAGAACACGAAGGGTGTTGCCACGGACAAAATCCACGTACAGAGCAAAATACACGCACACCTCGAGTTTGTTAGGATGAAAACGTATCTAAATGAGTAGCGAACAGCGATGTACCGATCTAAAGTTATTGCACAAAGATTCATCACTGAACCAAGTAGAAATATATCCTTTATAGTCTGTACGAGCCACCAGTCACACGACCCAAGAATAGTACAGCTAAACTCTAATGGTGTATTGATAATTCCAGTGCCAAAGTCCGCTAAACTCAGCGAGAAAACAAAGGAGTTTGGCTGCGTCCAGAGTCGTCTACGAGTCAAAATGAGATAGATTACCATTCCGTTTCCAGTTACAGCTATGAGGGCGATTACTCCACGAAAAGACCAATACCATACAGTGTCGGGATGTCCCGCATAGGTTAGCGGGTCTGAAGAACTGTTTGTACTGTTGGTATACATTTTGCTATTGGTTAGTGAATACGGTACAAAGTCCGAAAACGATTTGTTGGCTAAGCAGTGAAGTCCTTTCAGTTCTTGCGGTGATTAGTTCCACTGAGAGCTAGCTATTTTTCTTGCCTTGACTCAGTCCAGCTTCTTGTTATTTAACTCTGTTGCGAAGGTCCTTCAGTTTTTCAAACTGGAAAACGTTTGTGATCTTTTTGCCACTAGATATTTATACACGTAAGCAGTTGAATGAATCCTCTTCAATTTGACTGCTGATTCTATTCCACAACCCAAGCTGAAAATTTATCAAAGAACAGCCGGATCAGATCACTGAACGTTCAACTGCTGTTCTTTTAGTCTTCTTTTTTAAAACTGCCACATTCGGAAAGTCGTTTCAAAATGTGGACATTTGTCTAATCTCTCCAATCTCTGTAAAATTCCTTTTTGAAGTAGGATAACTCAAAAGTCGTTTTAAATCGTATCAAGAGATTATCTGACGACCACACAAATTCACTTAACACTTTTCTGACCCCAGTTTGGCCAGTCGTATTACTTGCTGGAACGAATGAAAGGAATGAAGATTTTGATAGAAATATCATCACGTTCAGTGAGATTTAATAGCATCACGCGCCCGTCGTCTGACACCTTATCTTCATTTAAATTTCTGAAGGCGCAATAAAATATAGATCAAATCTTCGTACATATAAATATTCGCTCTCATTTATTGACAAAACTTTCCACCTTGTTTGTTCACTAAATGAGAGTCAGTATACGCAAAACAAACTGTTATTGAATTTCTGTTGATTTAGTTAAAATTCAACCACCTGCCGAACTTGTGTGAAATAATTATAACTGACTGGTTGAGATATACCGCAGATAAAGTAGAGGAACTGAGATGCTGTTTGGGCAGTCCTTGATTTAACTAGTCGATTCTGAGTCAAGAATGAGTAAAATGCTATTTGTCTATAATGACTGCAATTCAAAGGATAAAAAACAGCTTGACAAACTAGAACTACGTTGTTAGTTTTCGTTTGTCAGTAACTATTAATTTCTCTCTGTCCCGTTGTCAATAAAGTCTTTTAAAAGCACTATTTGCAATATCTGTTATTGGGCAATTGGTCTACGATCAGCGCAATCCTCTGGTGGGACTGACGTTTATTCATATTCAATTAAAGTAAAACTAACAGAAGGGAGAAGTATTTTTATTTGGTCAAAAAGAAGGAAAAAGGAAGAAACTGTGAACGAACTAGAGAGGGAGGGAAAGAAATTGGAAGGAAGGAATTAAGGAAGGAAGGAACAGGTGGAAGGAAGGATTGAAGGAAGGAAGGAATTAAGGAATTAAGGAAGGAAGGAAGGAAGGAAGGAAGGAATTAAGGAAGGAAGGAAGGAAGGAAGGAAGGAAGGGACATAAGGAAGGAAGGAAAGAAATACTAGGGATTAATGTACTCATTTTACAAGTTTTTACCCCATAAACCGTTATAACTTAACTAACAGTTTGAATAGAAGAATCAAAAATTACATTTTCTGAAATGAAATCCATGAAACACATTAAACAAAAAAGAATCAGGAATTTTCCGTCAGTTTATTTTTTCCTCAACAGCTTTTCATAAAGTGCTATGTTTTGCCAATAATTCTATATAACTGAATAATTAAAGAGCGTCTAAAAAGGCTGTAAATTAGTCAATTTAATCGTACTTTGTGCTCGCTCTTAGGCCTAGTTCAAACGTCGCATCTCACATGTGCTGAATTCAATGCAAATGAGATGATAATGATCATGAGAAGAAACAAAAGATTTGACTAATTTGCATTGAGTTTGGCACATGTGAGATGCGACGTTTGAACTAGGCCTTAGGTACTCACACTGATGTGTTTAATTCCTTCTGTTTCCCGCTTGAACGCGCTTGTTGTTTTGAAGTGTGAAGGTATTTTTTATGTTCCTAATATATAATCTATTAAGAAAGTTAGAATGAAAACCAGACTGAGGGGCTAATGATGGAACCAAGGAAATTTTAAAGGCATCGAAACAAGAAATCAATGAATGATTGATTGCTTATTGATTCAATACTCAAGTCATTCGGAAAATGAAAAATTTTTCTACTTCCTTTTCATTTAGAATTCATATTGACCCAGGGTACCCGGCACAGGCCATTATTTCCTGGCTCTATTTTACTATGGCGAGCGTTTTAAAATTTATGTGTTATTTATATCGCATTTTAATGACACAGTGAATTTTAATTATACTTCGTTTTAGTGACATGAGAATTAAAACACTCTCTCTTGACGTTGACATATTTACGTCTTGGTTTCAAAGCAAGAAAAAACTTGTTAAATTAAGAAACTAGGAAACCACTTAAATATTGCAAGCAGCAAGAAACCATTTAAGTGCAATTGAAGCCATTCAAGTGCATACTGAACAGAAATTATAAATTCATACAAAAATTCGAATACTAAAGCTTACAAGCAAATACAATCTTAATTATTTCCCAGCTGCTTTCTCTCCTTTAGTCTCCGTTATACGATTCTTTGGGGTTCCTTTGTAATATTGTATGCATGTTGATTATGCAAATTGCATAGCAACCAGAGTTTAGTTCACATTAGTCAGCATGACCAACAATTTCCTGCTAAGTTGAAGAGAACCATTTTAATTTTTGCTCTATCTTCACCCTAAACACCCCAAAGAATAGCGATGAGTACAGAAGACATCGAGGATGCCAAGTCTTATATGGCAAGAAAGGAATTATTTCAGTTATTTGAGGTAAAATATTCATGTTGTATTCGTTCAGTTACTGATGAGTTACTGAGACATGTCAAAAGTCATTTTCGTCATGATTGTAAATGTCTTTCATTTCTTACCATGTGGAAATCAAGTGAAAAATCTACTGGGAATCTTGAAGATTTATAGATGAAAATGCTTTAGTCTTGTTTTGCCACTCAATAAGATGCAATCTCAATTCCGTGTAAATACAACATCGCGCATGCAATTCAATCCAATGTCACTTTGCTTAAAAAGTGACATTGTGTTCATAAGTTTTACTAATTTAAGTCCTAAACGTCTGGAGTTTTTTCTTGAGTTAATGACGGACAAAAAAGAATTGAACAGTGACACTTTACAAGTCAACAGAGTCGTCAAATTATAATTGAAGAGAGTCAGGTTAATTGAAATTCACTTCGGAAAAGTCATCATTAAATGACATTGTCGTTATTTGAATACTTGAATAGTCACGAATTATCTTTCGCATGATTCAATTACTCGGATCCTTTATGTGTAGAAAAAACTAACACAAACCGAATGCCTTAAATTTGTTTAAACTAGAACTTAATTTCCCTCGCTTGATTGTTTGAGCTGATTTACTATTATTTTTATATACATACACTTTATCTGTTAAGGTAAGGTATCTCGAAAAGCGTCCCTCTTTCTCCTTTCTTCAGTAAGAATGTTAAAAAATTGATGTTTGGTTTGTCATTACTGGCACTACAACTGACTATATAATAGGAGTCTAAACAGTTGTGTGACCTTGTTTTAGTCCAAAAACGTCGGACACTGACCCATCACCCTGTATCTATTCCTCTCTCATGCTGACAGATATCAAAGTGACTAGCGGCATCTGCATGCAGTCTTTATGTCGATATTCTTTCTTAAATATCATTAGAGATGTTTATTTTAGAGGTAGTTTCCGAGTCGTCGTCATCATCATCATCATCATCCCCCCTCCTTCTCCTCATCTTGCATCATCATCAACATTATCAACATGATCATATCTTCATCCAAGGCAGCAAAGGCTTCCACGTGACGAGTGATTTGCCCCATTCCCCTCCACCCCCGCTACCCTGTTTATTATCACCACAATCCGCAATAACCATAACTTACTAGATAAGGGGCTACAAACTCTTATTAGAGATGTTTCATAAGTCAGTTCTTTTTACGCTACTTTGACGCTTTGACGCTGCAGGCTTTTCGCGTTGATTTGAATAACAAAGACAGCTGATAAATCGCTGTGTAGAGATAAGGAAACAGCAGTCCATTGTTTCAAATTGCTATTACAATTAGAATTAAGTTCCGACATGCATGTATTAGCATTGCAACTATTTCACAGTCCGATGAAAATCACACTATTGTGAAACACTATAAAATGTACAAGAAAAGAACAGAGAAAAGAACTATAGTTCAACTCAAAATGCCCCCAAAATTCGCGTCTCCTCCGTGTCTAATAAGCAATTTTTACACTTTTTTCTTGAGCTTTGCCGGCAGTCCTTCCATTTTTGACATTGTGGCTAGAGCTGCATCGCACATTTTTGAGTGCTTTCCAGGGCCTCCCTTTGCAGCTCACCTTTCTTTCACGCAATCAATTTGATAGTTTTAACTTCTGTATATAGACAAGAGCTATCAATAGTCCCAGACTACCCAGACCACCCAGTCTACCAAGACTACCCAGACTACCCAGTCTGGGTAGTCTGGGTAGACTGGGTAGTCCCGGTAGTCTGAGTAATCTGGGTAGTCCCGGTAGTCTGGGTAGTCTGGGTAGTCCCGGTAGTCCCGGTAGTCCCGGTAGTCTGGGTAGTCTGGGTAGTCTGGGTAGTCTTGGTATAGTCTGGTTAGTCCGGGTAGTCTGGGTAGTCTGGGAAGTCTGGGTAGTCCCTGTAGTCTGGGTAGTCCCGGTAGTCTCGGTAGTCTGGGTAGCCCGGTAGTCTGGGTAGTCTTGGTAGTCTGGGTAGTCCCGGTAGTCTGGGTAGTCTGGGAAGTCTGGGTAGTCTGGGTAGTCCCGGTGGTCCCGGTGGTCCCGGTGGTCCTGGGTAGTCCCGGTAGTCTGGGTTCTACAGACTACCCAGACTACCGGGACTACCCAGAGTACCCAGACTAGTTCATTTCTCATTACTCAACATGGATACTATAGATATTATTCTATTATTTCACTTTTTTTTTTTTGTGGCATCATTTTAACTACTCTACCAGCTTTGCAGGGCCTCCCTTTGCAGCTCCAGTCACCTTTCTTTCAGGCAATCAGTTTGAGAGTTAAACTTCTGTATATAGACAATAGCTATCAATGCGTCAGATTACTCTTACAGCATTTTAACTACTCTACCAGCACCGCTACCTCAAGAGAGCTTGTTGACCAAAATGATGATATTATTCTGTGTTGCTTTGCTGTACTTCAATTGTTGATGAGCATCCCATTTCCAACAATATTCCAGCATCTTAAATAATAATAACAATAATAATAATAATAATAATAATAATAATAATAATAATAATAATAATAATAATAATAATAATAATAATAATAATAATAATAATAATAATAATAATAATAATAATAATAATAATAATAATAATAATAATAATAATAATAATAATAATAATAAACTTTATTTCAGTGTCTTTTGACTATAGTTCAACTCAAAATGCCCCCAAAATTCGCGTCTCCTCCGTGTCTAATAAGCAATTTTTACACTTTTTTCTTGAGCTTTGCCGGCAGTCCTTCCATTTTTGACATTGTGGCTAGAGCTGCATCGCACATTTTTGAGTGCTTTCCAGGGCCTCCCTTTGCAGCTCACCTTTCTTTCACGCAATCAATTTGATAGTTTTAACTTCTGTATATAGACAAGAGCTATCAATAGTCCCAGACTACCCAGACCACCCAGTCTACCAAGACTACCCAGACTACCCAGTCTGGGTAGTCTGGGTAGACTGGGTAGTCCCGGTAGTCTGAGTAATCTGGGTAGTCCCGGTAGTCTGGGTAGTCTGGGTAGTCCCGGTAGTCCCGGTAGTCCCGGTAGTCTGGGTAGTCTGGGTAGTCTGGGTAGTCTTGGTATAGTCTGGTTAGTCCGGGTAGTCTGGGTAGTCTGGGAAGTCTGGGTAGTCCCTGTAGTCTGGGTAGTCCCGGTAGTCTCGGTAGTCTGGGTAGCCCGGTAGTCTGGGTAGTCTTGGTAGTCTGGGTAGTCCCGGTAGTCTGGGTAGTCTGGGAAGTCTGGGTAGTCTGGGTAGTCCCGGTGGTCCCGGTGGTCCCGGTGGTCCCGGTGGTCTGGGTAGTCTGGGTAGACTGGGTAGTCCCGGTAGTCTGGGTTCTACAGACTACCCAGACTACCGGGACTACCCAGAGTACCCAGACTAGTTCATTTCTCATTACTCAACATGGATACTATAGATATTATTCTATTATTTCACTTTTTTTTTTTTGTGGCATCATTTTAACTACTCTACCAGCTTTGCAGGGCCTCCCTTTGCAGCTCCAGTCACCTTTCTTTCAGGCAATCAGTTTGAGAGTTAAACTTCTGTATATAGACAATAGCTATCAATGCGTCAGATTACTCTTACAGCATTTTAACTACTCTACCAGCACCGCTACCTCAAGAGAGCTTGTTGACCAAAATGATGATATTATTCTGTGTTGCTTTGCTGTACTTCAATTGTTGATGAGCATCCCATTTCCAACAATATTCCAGCATCTTAAATAATAATAACAATAATAATAATAATAATAATAATAATAATAATAATAATAATAATAATAATAATAATAATAATAATAATAATAATAATAATAATAATAATAATAATAATAATAATAATAATAATAATAATAATAATAATAATAATAATAATAATAATAATAATAATAATAATAAACTTTATTTCAGTGTCTTTTGACTTTAGCATGGTGTTGCTAATTGGGGACACCATGCATAACATAACATAAAGTATAAAATATAAAAATATTTCCACTATCACTTTTACCACAATTAAGTCGTAATTCACATCCATTCCTGGGGGTAGATGCATTCGGAGCCTTTTCTAGGCATGAATACCTTTTCTGGCGAGTATGCGGAGAGGCACCCGAGGACGTTCAATGACTAAGTCGACATGTACAGGGATAGCGTCAGGATATCGTTGCATCGAGGAGGGATGGGCAAGCAAGACCTATTGAGGGAAGACCTTATACACTTGATTTAGAAAACAGGATCTTGTTAGTACTGATATGGCTGTGAAAATATTCAAGTCTTGATTTGCTAGCATGTACTTTTGACATCAGCATGACTACAGTCTCAGGAACAATCCATCAAATTTAACCAATCCTGTGACATCTTCCGCTCTTGCGTAACATGGCCGAGCCTAAGACAATGGCGAAATCTTAGAAACACTTGGAAGTACTTTCCGAACCGTTGGGGCAATCGATTGAACATATACCCCAATAAATCGGCCAATGGTAAATCAACGAAATTTTTACAGATGGCCACCGGCACCGTCATTTAATGAGCATCCAAGTAGTATGTGACAGCTTAGGTCACATACGATTTATCCAAGCTGGTTTCCCTGGGCATTTGAACGATGCCTGCACCTATTTGAGGATGGCCCCTATATATAGGACCTGGGCTAGCGTTGAATTTTCCAGCTAACTGCGAGCTACTAGCTGACCAAGGATACCCTGCGTTGTGGTTGTGATACGTTGTGGCGACAAGTGCAACTCGTACGGATGCCTGATAGACTTCAGCGGGTTGCCTACCGACATACTGACAGTACCACAAAAGAGACAGAGTAAAAGTAGAACACATTATTAAACATATAAAGGACTACAGAGCTTCGAGAAATATATGGCGACACCCTCGATGGTTTCAGCCATTAATTTTCGAGCTATCTGCATTCATGGCTGAGAGATCACTTACGACTTTTTGAGTTACTCTAACATGATAAATTAACTGCCTTTTGTTTTTGTTTTACTCTGTTAATATATAACTGTATACATGGCATTTCATAGAGTGCAACTGTGACAGTTAAATAGTGAAACACAAATTACTATATTTTGTAAAACACTGGACTAATTAAGCAATAGAAAACACAAATTAACAGAGCTAGTTCAATGTTGTTAAAATTTGTTTTCAAACTTTTTGACAACAATTTCACGGATGAACTGTTTGCGCCGGATTTTCTTGTAAATTATAGAGTGCACGCACTTAATCCGTGAAACATAAATAACACAAAATAGTGCTAAATTATGGTAATTCCTTTGTTTCCTATTGTCTAATCAACACTATTTACTACTAATTAGTAGTGTTTGTTTCACGGAATAAGTGCATGCACTCTAGCGACTGGATAAAGAATGTATAGTTCTCATTTAAAACAATGGACTCGTGTTTCTTAGGCCTAGTTCAAACGTCGCATCTCACATGTGCTGAATTCAATGCAAATGAGATGATAATGAGTAGAAACAAAAGATTTGACTAATTTGCATTGAATTCGACACATGTGAGATGCGACGTTTGAACTAGGCCTTATCTCTACACAACGATCTATTAGCTGTCTTTGTTATTCAAATAAACGCGAAAAGCGTGCAGCGTCAAAGCGCCAAAGTAGCGTAAAGAAAACTGACTTATGAAACATCTCAAATATGGCAAATCCTCGTTCAACTGCTGCTGCCCCATTTATTAAACCATGGATATACATTGGTAGAGTAAGGGGTTTTAGATACTGAAGTCTTTGCCCATTTATGTGTTTTCTTTTTTTTTTTGGGGGGGGGGGGGGGGGTGTCAGGGGAAGACCAGGGATGATTGTTAATTGTGGGTGGGATCCCTGTGTAAAATCCTGACCAAGGACGCACCCATTTTCTCGCCGATTTTTTCATTGATATTCATTGTCTATATTTTAGAGTCTTATCACAGGCCTGGTCCACAACAGACCTGAGGACCCTATCACGTTCTTAGAAGAGTGTTTACAGAAAGTCAAACAGAATAAAGACATCACTTGGGATTCATTCCTTCAGCTTGGTGACAAACAAAACACAGAAACACAGACTGATATTAAAAACTATGAAAAGATCTTTGACACTGAAACAGATTCAAAATAGTCATTGTTGCTATGGAAACCTATCACTATGGAGACAAAAGAACTTTTGTTATAGAAACAAAATAAGCTATTTTTATGGAAACGACAACGTTGGATGCAAATAGTTTTTTTTTTTTCAAGTTTACGATGTAGATAATAACATATATAATATTATATGATATATTGTATATTGATATTTTATATTTTATAATATTATATAATTAATACTGATTCCGAAAAAAATAAATTTTGCCGGAAGATCGACGAAGAAAATTAAGATGAGAGAGAAAAGAAAGAGAGACAAGGCTTCAGCCTTAAGATATCCCGAACATTCTTCATCTCAAAATACATAATCACTGTACTGACTATATTTTAAAATTTATTTTCTTATTTCAAAACAAAGTCTATTGGTTTAAAGATTGTATAATAAAGATTGTATAAAAGTGTGCTTGTGAGTGAACAAAAAAAAATGAAATTAAAACGCTGAAATTGTAAATACATAAACATTGTATGTCATAATTATGTGCATTAAATCGTGCATGCAATCTGTCGCATCGACAAATCGTTCTGTAAAATTAATTACGATGCATGTTACGAGTATACATAAACTGAACACAAAGTGCTTTGATACGCTCAGCATTTATTAGAGCGTGGGAAATGAATTTCTTACACAAAATCCTCTTCTACACCTAGAAAAACACTATCTTGCTATAAATCAATAGCATATAACGCGCACTCTGATTGGTCGAGGACCATGCACGTTATTAAGTACAGACGCACAGATGACGTCACAGACGTCGCGACTTTCTAAATTGAACATGCGCGAAGATGACGTAGCAAAACCTCATTTTCACGAGCCAGCAACACCTTGCGAGCCAAATTGCCATGCGCATGATGACGTTTGCATACAAAAGAGGCTTTGAAACAGTTTTTGTCTTTCAATTACACCACTTTCTTCTCCAGATTGCCTGATTAGCTACAGAATGACAGACTCTTAGTTCTTTTTCATCCAGAAATGTGAGATGTGGAAATCGCGCGGGTCGACAGGGTTTATTTTTTCCCTTGCTCCGCGAAGGAATAAGAAAAGTAACCTTCACACGCACGGTATTCGTTGGCCAGACTTTCGACTGTAATTCATTCCACAAAAATAAACGTTTTATATAAAAATTCGAGAGTACAAAACGTTAGCTATTTTCCAAAGAATGCTTCCTGAGCAAAGACTCCAACCAAAAAGGTCATAATGACTATAAAGGTATAGATACCATTCCAGTCTATCACCACACCACCAATAGAGAACCCTACAGTTGGTAACAGACTCTCCAGGTATATAATGTATTTCTCGTGATTAAATTTCTTCTTCTTCTTTGTTTTTGTCCTCCATTTGTGAAACGTTTTGGAAATTCCCGACAACAAGTTTGGCTTAGATTGCTTTTCTGCTTCGCCCATGTCTGATGTCCCAGGCACCTTAAGGCTACTCACAGATGAGTTACAATCGATTGGGCCTGATTGGGCACTTAGAATATGGTCCCCACCTAATATTTGTCCCTTCTTGTGGACTACTTGAATATGTGCCCTCAATATCTTGAGGAAGGACCTCCTCCTCAACAGAGGACGCCTAAAGAAGTTGACGACCCCGTGCGATATAGACGCTGTCTGTTTGTCTTCATTATTAACTTCTTGCACAATTGCAGCTGTTTTTACTGTCAGATTCAGTTATTTCTTCCGTCGATTCAATATCAATACAAACTTCCCTGGGTTTTTCAACAGTCTCATTGTCCTTTATGATTCTCAGTTTTGGTTGCTATGGTTACCGTTTGGGTTGCTTTGGTTATCGTTTGGGTTGCTATGGTTACCGTTTTGGTTACCGTGAAGTTGAACACAAACCTCCTGAGTGGGTGCAACTGTTTCAGTCGCTTCTTTTTCAGGAAAGTCAGACAATGACGAGTCGCTAACCTTTCTTGAAATGGGTTTTAATCTGAATTTCTTTTGAGGCGAGATATTTTCACTTCCGCCATCATAATCAGAGAACATTATTGTTGGCGTTGGTCTGTTTGGTAGCTTGACAGATGTGAAGCGTTTTGGATGATTCTGTTTTGCGTTAGAAACACTGATGACCACTTCACTGTTTCGCCTTCTAAGAGAGAGAAAATAGGTATTAGGATCATGCGTAATGAGAATGGAAACGTATGCTAAACAGGTTTGCCAAAGGGAGAGCAATATTACAACATAAATAGGGCGGAATTCACAGAAGGATCATATAAAATGGAACGCGGTAATGAAATACAGCTAGGAAGGATAAAACAGATAAAAGCAACAATAAATGAAAAAAAAACCCGAACGAACGTAGTGACTAAATGATGGATAGATAATGAATGGTTGGTTGGATAGATGGATTGATGGATGATAGATGATGGATAGAAAAGGTAATGCACTAATATTTAGCGTGGATAGTTCCTTCAGCTTATATGTACTATATGTACTATATGTACTACCCAAGGTTTCAACCGAAAGGTTCAAACGCTCATTCGTAAATAGATGCCTGTTTAAATTTGTGTAAATGTATTTCTATTTGGAATTTCAGCAATTCTATATGAAAGATGTGAAAGATGTGAAAGACATATGAAAGATAATTTTAGCTTCTTATTTTTGTTACTTTTTTTACACATGTTAGCCCTCACGTTTGCTGAGAGCGATTTTTTCAATAAAGACTATTATTATTATTATTATTATTATTATTATTATTATTATTAATTATTATTATTATTATTATTATTATTATTATTATTATTATTATTATTATTTATTATTATTAAGCCGACAGTGCGCTCTTTACCCCCTCTTGCCACCAGTGCTCCGTGGATGAATGGATAAATGAACAAATGCATGATCGCGCGCGCGAACGGACTAATAAAATTAAAGTTCCATAAGCGCAAGCAAAAGTAAGAGAACGCTGCAAGAATTTATAACCTATACACATAATTTTATACAAAGACGGTCTAAAAGAATTCAAACAACCAGCCATGTGCTGAGAGTTTACTAACCGAGTCGGTGAGTTTTCCCGACTAATCTTTCTACCATTCATTATATTAGTATCTTTATCGTCAGGTATTTTCATTTTGACGTTTTCAGCCGTTCCATCCTCCTTGATCTTGTCATAACTGACCAATTTCACTTCCTTTGATATTTCCTCGTCGGTAGAGGTCTTCAAAGGTGAACTATTGCTTTCTTTCTTCCCGACTTTACCAACCAACGACCCCCACATGCTCTTCACCGGGGTCTTTGGGCGCTCAATGGATGCGTGAGACTGGTGCATAGCCGAATGAGCTTCAGCCTCGATTTCGTGTTCATCCGGGATATCAACCCAGGCGTTAACGACTACGAGTTTATACTTCCAGTAGGTTTTAGTCACCCATGCTGCACCCATTAAAGGTACAACAGCCCAGATGAGAGGAGCCAAGGCAAACCATATGTAAATAGCGTGCTTTTCAAGGAACAAGAAGTTGTAGGCGTTAAGGACGAAGGACGTGCAACAAGCCACAAGAAGCGTTGTTAAAACAACCTGTTGGAATGAGGGGTAAGATGTCAATATCAACAACGTGGGCTTCCTGTGGCATGCAGAAGCTGGCACGCGGATTGACATGCGCAGTTTGTTTTTCTGTCCTTTCCGAGACCAATGAAAGAAAATTTCTTTATATGCCACAGGAACCCCACTATTTACAGCGCACGAAATAGTTTTCTAAAGACAGGAAGACTTACTGAGGTTTTTTTACTTCCGTCACGAACAAACTTTGCTCTCGCTGAGAATAAATTAACAGCATCAGAAAAAACAAGGTTTATGGGGACTTCACGGAATAGTTTACCCATGCGCTCTGCAATGAGAAGACAAAATGTGTAAGTAAAAACTAATTCATTGAAACAAAAAAATGTGGACGAGAGAAACGCAAGTGAAAATATACCAGACAGACAGCATGACAAGAAGACGAACAAACTGTCCTGTCGCGTAGATTTAGAAACGTGCAAACTTCGACAGGCAGATTGAAGACGTACCACAAGCAGAAAAAGAGAGATAGAGGTCGACTACGGAAAGATACATGCACGATGAGACTAGTATGTTGTCTGTGAATAAACAATCAAATGAAAAATAGACCAATAGACGCATTAACTAAGGACAGATTAGTATATGCACAGATAGACGGACTAGCTGCGGAGCACATGACAGACAGAACGTCTAGCTACGTGTGACTTACTTATTTAGGCTTTAAAGTGCGCGCGTTGTCCAAAACCAATAAACAGACCGATATATAGACAGACAGACCGACAGACCGACTGATAGACAGATCGACCGATAGACGGACCCATCGATAGACAGATCAACCGATAGACAGACCGACCTACAGAAAGACCGACCGATAGACAGATCGACCGATAGACAAACCAACCTACAGAAAGACCGACAGACAGACCGACAGATCGACAAACAGGCCAATAGACAGGCAGTCAGAGCCTCATGTTAGACAAGTACAGAAAAACATCACTTACCATTGTACTCGTTCATAGAACTCTGAATCATAAACACAACAGTCATATGAAATAACAGAAGGGACGCAAAGCCATAAAATATATGAATTAAGCTTGTCGCTCTCAATACATTAATAAACGTCTCCACAGGTTTAGGTACAACCACTGTATTGTTGCCAAGGTTAAAGTTCACCCTCAGAGCGTTGTCGGCAGCATAGCAACCAAACTGACCAGCTGCAGCACCAATAGCGAATACTATGGTACCAAATGGCATGAACTGAAATAGAGAATACAAAGAATATTACTAATATTACTGATCTGTTTGAGGAATATGAAATTAACAACTGGGGACCCGGTTGTTCGAAAACATGTTAGCTATATAGCTAGCTTTGCATTTTGTCGATTTTGAACCATTTTTGATCATTTTAAAATGGGCTGTAGCCTTTACATTTTGTCATTTTTGACGATTTTGCATGGCTATAGCCTTTGCATTTTGTGCATTTTGGGCCATTAATAGTTGCATGGGCAATAGCCTTTGGATTTTATCGATTTTGGGCCGTTACTGAAAAATAGTATGTGTATATATAAAATGAACACCTGGGTGAGCCGGTTGTTTGAAAACACGTTAGCCATAGCTTTGCACTTTTGCCGACTTTCGACAAATTTTTATCATTTTGCATGGGCTGTAACCTTTGCATTCTGTCAATTTTTGACCATTTTGCATGGGCTGTAGCCTTTTGTCAAATGGGTTTATGATCAACGCAATTAGTGCGCATCGAATCGTGCACAACACTAATCACATTCGCGCGTGTGAAAACGCCACGCACAGGCGTCTCATAATTCACGCCATCCAACGAAGCGCCGTTTTACGTCGCGCTACGAGGTGGATGTGTAGTTATATTTTGTATTTTTGTGAGAGTTGGTGAGAACCATCGGTCGATTTCGCCATGGTTACTTTGAAAGGGAATATATAAACACAAAATTATAGGTTTAATGTAATAGTTGAGTGTATTTTGGTAACAAAAAGTGATTTGTCTTCACGTGTCTGTACAATATAGCACGCAATGTATAATAGCGTGATATCAAACATCGACGGCTGTTGCTTGGAGATCTCATAAAAAATCGGCAAGTTTATTACAAGGCTCGTCAGTATTAAAGTCAACAGTCTTTAATTGCCCATGAGGCCTGCGCGTTCATTGGGGAATAGGTGCTTGCGAAGAATAAAAATAGATGTAGAATTAGACTGGAATAGATATTACACAAATCAATATTGGATTCCGGTAGTTTCTTTTTTCCGTCGTATTCTCAATATATGTGTACGAAGGTTTTTCACCACATATTTTGCCACTAACAAAGTGATTTGCCGTGAAATTGTAGACAAATCCTTTCGTTTCAGTGTTTTCTTTTGGTTCAGTACTGTTTGACGCCTAGTCGACACCCTAACTATTTGTTTCCGCTATGGAAAGAAAACCGGAAAACAATTACAAACAAACAAAAAAACAAACTTAACAACATTTAACACTGATTAACCCGTAAAACAAGAAAAAATCTCCTAGCACCGAGAATATTCAAATAATATTTATATAATATTTGAGATATAACGCGCGCGCTGATTGGCTGGCTACCATGTCTATATCATAGGACAGAGACATGGCTCGCTCAAAAAACGTCGAAAATATTTTATAAAAGCAATATCAAACGATCGCTTATGTCTCTGTACTGTGATATAAACACTCTGGAAGATGTAGAGCACTCGAAAAGCAAGAGAAACACTCAGCTACGCCTCGTGTTCCTAAGCTTGCTTTTCTCTTGCTCTAAAGACATCTTCCATCGTGTTTATATCACAGAACAGAGACATGCGCGCGCGTTTTATATTCCTTAAATACAAAAGATGACAACAAGGTAATTTACATCATGTATTAGCCCTAACTTAGACACGTCGTGTCAAGCCGTTCCAATGACATATGCATCATGAAAAATACGTCGTCGAAACAAATTTTGAGCTGCATGGCCTCGGCATTCAACGCACGAGAGCAGCGGCTTGAATACAATTCGAACGGCGCCTGAACAAAGTTATTTCAGCGATTAATTAAGTAAAATTGTTCTTTCAATTTCTTATTCATTCAAATTTCTAATTTCATGCTGAGTGAGTCCTTAAAATTTACAACGGCGTTGATATAGAAACAGTTTATCATAGTAATTAATGTTTAGAGACTTCAACGCGAAGAACTCTTACTTTTAAACATTAAATGTTTCACTGCAGTTGATGAAAAATACTTAAAACAACTTCTTTGTATACCTTACTACAAATAAACACTTCAAGCTATCAAGCGTTTTTAGACTTTGAGAGCTCTATGAGCTGCCGTAGGCGAACGTGGTCAATAGAAACAGAGCAAAATGTAGTGACTGAAAAGCAGCCATTTATCATCGAACTCACTTTCGTGATGGTACCATTCATGGTTCAAGATGATTTTCGAGTAACAATACGTTCTTCATCAAGGAACGAGACGATTTTTAACGACGATTTTCAGCGCAACGGCGTTGCGTTAAAAACCTTTTTCGTGTAAACATGACACTTGGAACGATTTTCCTTGCAATTTTCGCTTCGGCAACACATTGCGAGTTTTTGAATCCAAGTCAGAAACTCGCAACGCAAAATATTACAAGTTGTTGCAACATTGCGTAGGAAATCGTCGTTAAAAATCGTCTCGTGTAACACCGCCTTTAGTAAAGCTAGTATAGGAATTTGAATTTGCTCAACAAAATATTCCTTCTCTGTAGCAAAGTAGTTCTTTAGTTTTTGAACGTTAAGAATTTGACCTTGTCTACAGCAAAAATATGACTTTATCAAAGGAAAGAATAATTTTTTTTCTAGAGTGATTTTCATTTGACCATGAAAGAAAAATGACTATTTAGTTTGTAGTAGTTGATAAGAAACAAAAGAAAACAATAGCTTTAGAGTCCTACTACCAACTATTAGTTTGTCTATTCCTTCATGGTCAAATGAAAACCACTCCTATTAGCTTCGTGGGTTCAAAATCACCCGGTATTTTGGCATAGTTATACTTCAATATTCATTTTATTTTGTTGGCAAACTTTAATTTGTTGAATTTCAATAGAAATATCAACTCACTGACTTTTTTGTCTGTAGAAGTTTCATTTCTTTTTGTCATAGACAAAAGCGAAAGACGACAAACTGTGGACATGTCAAAACAATCGGTTGTCCAACAGATAACCCAGTCGGAAAGTGCTGCAACGAATGTCAAGAATTTATACAAAACAAGAAAACATTTTCTGTGTTTGAAAACCAATAAAATGTCCAAAGAGCACTGAAGTGGCTTTTCAAATACTTAAAATTCGTGTCCAAATAGATAGCACTTAAGTGGCTTTTTGGTGATCTCTTTTTGAATGTGGTGTTTTTTCTCTTTGTGATTCCGCTTTGAAAACAACTGTATATTTTAATAAACTATAGTAATGACGAAACTGAATTTGTCAGACAAACGATAAATACAAACAAACTTATCATAAAACTATGAGACAAAATTCAAACTAAGGTATTTGAAATTGTACAAATATCATATCTCTTTGAAAATACAGGGAAAAAGTAGATATTTCAGTGTGCAGTGAGATCAATGAGAGCTAGAGGGATCTAAGGGATACATACAGAGATTGAGGATTCGAATAATAATGGTGTTGTGTGTAGGTAAAAAAATTAATTATATCTGTAATATTGACTTATTAAATAACATGTACATTAATACTCACCCTAACAAGCAATCTTACTCGACTTAAAGTCTTGGGATAATGTCCATCTTTTTTCAATTTCTTTACTCCACGTAGAAACCATGGAATTGAATGTCGAATCATGGAAACACAACAGACGATTAATGTAACAAAAAACAATCCAATACATGTGGCCCACGATTCCCCAAATATTGTCTTCGATTCATAGAAATCGAGGCTGAAGTGAATAATAATATTAATAAACCATAATACCAGTCCAATCTTGCCTTTGTATTTGTTGTAATGTTTATTTGTGTCCCCAATTCCGGCTGATAAGAGATATGTTCTAGTCTGTATTAGACTTATATCTACATCGCTCACATCAGCTGTGAGGTCTGATTCTCGCTCTTCTATAACAGGTCTTTTATCTAAGTGATTCGACGAAGAATCGATGCCATTTAGTTTCTTGGGATTCAGTGATGCTAGTCCTCGCCAGCGTGCGGTGGTACGCTCCAAACTATTTTCCCTTCTTGTATCCGCAGCCATGAAATCCAGGATTGAGCAACGGCTGTTCAAGCTCTTAAAAATGCGAAGTTATTTTCATGCTTTGGTTCAAGTGTTGGCGTATCGGAGATGACTCATTTAAAGACATCAAAGAAGTTAATCACTTTCTTATTTGACCTAAACATAGAGTGAAGAATATAATGTATTCATCGTGTCGTTCGATCCCTAAATTCCCATGAAATACGCCTTAAATCAGATGATACCCAAAGCTTAGGGTGATTAAGGAGTTAAAGCTAAAGATTTTAGTCTTATCGTGCTATTACTTGTCTAGTACGAGAATTTTCATGCAAAACTTGCCAGCTATAAACTAAGTTTAACATAGATGACTTTCACTTAAGCCATAAAATCAGGAAATTATTCTAAAGTATCTTCCTGCTTGCGTCAAAGCATATTAATGTCCTCAATAAAAACATATGTTTACTTCTCAACAACTCGCTTTAAGGAAAGTCTGTGTCAACAGCTTATTCAAGATAAACTTCAAAGTTTTTCCAACATATTTGAAATAACATAGCAAGTCTGTGACAAAGTTCACATAAAACTTCGACAAAACTTTGATTGGGAGTAATTCTACACATATATCATCCAGTTCGATTTAAATACCTTAAATCCAGCTATAAATTTATTCATTTGGAGAACATTTGGAGGCTTAAATCCTTGAATTTTGATGTCATTTTGAAGTAAGTTGAAGAATGGTGTGTCAGCCACGTCGTGATCGATGTTTTCAAGTTGAATATTAATAAGCTGGATCAACTCCATAGGGACACCGTCACCATGACAACACCATGAGGCAAGATCCAGACTATGCAAACAACTTGCAAACAATAGTTATTACATACAATTAGAGGCGAGTTAAATTAAATTATTGTATTATCTTATTATCTTCTAGTTGTCTCACCAGGAATTAAGATAATGAGAAAGTTGTCGGAATGAGTTCGGATACATGTTGAAATGCTTCTTACTGAGAAATTTTTCTGGAGAAGGTTGAGATCGCATCAATGCAAATCAAAGTTTTTGAGTCCATTTGACATCAATTAATCCTTGCTTGTGTTTTGTTAACTGATTGGCATCTTTTAATAACAATATTATTTACGCTAGTAATCCGTTTACTGTTCTGTGTGACAGCTAATTCCTTTTCGGTTCTTTTAGCTGTTCTTAGCGCGTTAGAGCATTATTAAACATTGTGGACACAAGGAGAATTGGAAATAAAGAAAAAAGAATGAATGAATCGAATAAAAGAAAGAAAAAATAAAGAAGGAAGAAAGCTAGAAGGAAGGAACTAGAAAGAAAGAAAGAAAGAAAGAAAGAAAGAAAGCTTAAGAAAGAAAGAAAGCTTAAGAAAGAAAGAAAGAAAGAAAGAAAGAAAGAAAGAAAGAAAGAAAGAAAGAAAGAAAGAAAGAAAGAAAGAAAGAAAGAAAGAAAGAAAGAAGGAAGGAAGGAAGGAAGAAAAGAAAAAAAGAAAGAAATTAAGGGAAAAAAAGAAGGAAAGAAAGAAAGAACTACAATGAAATAATTATTAAAAGGAGGTGACGAAAGCCAATTGCTGAGGTAAACTAAAGAAGGACACTAAGAACAAGGAGAAGAAAAAGAAAAAGAAGAACTGAAGAAGTTGAGAAGAAGCAGAAAAAGAGGAAGAAGAAGAAGAAGAAGAAGAAGAAGAAGAAGAAGAAGAAGAAGAAGAAGAAGAAGAAGAAGAAGAAGAAGAAGAACTGCATGAGAAGATGATCATGACGACGACGACAAAGAAGAAGAAAATTAAAAAAACTTGAACTGATATAAAATTTATAATACTGCAAAATGAAGATTATATATAAAACTAACCCAAATTAAAAAAGAAATATACAAGGTGAAAAATGCTACGAAATAAAAAGCCAATGTATAACCAACACACAATTTATCATCACACAAATGTGATACAAAAACTTTTAATCGCTACAGTATCATTGGAATATTATGACGAATCACAATCAGATACATGTTATGTCCCGTTCACCCACCTACAGTCCTTCATCGACTACATAGTTTGAACTTC
Organism: Telmatactis stephensoni; assembly: GCA_029948255.1. Classification (NCBI taxonomy): domain Eukaryota; kingdom Metazoa; phylum Cnidaria; class Anthozoa; order Actiniaria; family Isophelliidae; genus Telmatactis; species Telmatactis stephensoni. The sequence goes on along the minus strand of JALIZF010001354.1, from coordinate 188,121 downwards.
GATCGGTTTGGTGTATAGTTAATTTCTGTTTTAGTCCCAGAAGTGTTACATTCAGATTTCTGTATTTGCCGTGAGTAACACGCAACTGAAGTCGTGAAGACGACGAATTTACACGTCTTTTGTGAACCGGTAGTAAAGGCAATGAAGGGTGACGCCAATTAGCGGAAGACACAAAGATCGGTAGATCGTCACTTCCTTACAGATTGGCGTAAATGTGTCGAAACTTTGCATGATTACACAGGTATATGATACAACATTGTGCAATCGTTCCCAAGTACTCCGGAAGCATTGGTTAATGACTGAAAAGTTATGCAAGAAAGAAATGCGGATTGTTTTAGGCTAAAAGGAAAAGTTTTGAAAACTTTAAATAACGATTAACATTTTTGCTTGTTTGTGGTCCACAAACATACGAACAAACAAACAATTAAACAAACAAACAGACAAACAAACAAACAAACAAAAACTTAATCGTAAATGTTTTGCAAATAGGAGTTATTGTTTTAGGGTTTATCTTCTTGTATGCTCATTTAGCCTAAATGAATGAACATCTCGGGGAAGTCCCGAAATCTGTTTTCGCAATTCTACGTATCCCATGTCCAACTGAGTTGAGAATTATGTCATTCCGGTTCTGGATGAAATTAAACGAAATAATATTTGCCGGCGTAGTTTTTTTCTATCGATGTCAATGTTTATTGCAAAAACTGTGGAGCCAAATATCATCTTTGGTGGAGCGAATTTGGCTCCTCTTGCTCATGTTAACTTCAACTTTTGTCGGAGTTTTCGATATGTAACGATCCATATATTCTATTTCTAACTCATTCAGAAACAACTTTAGTCTGCAGCCAAATTTCAAAACACTGTAAAGATGTTTTGTAATTGTATCAAAACTATACATGTGTCTAAAAGCCCGGTAACTGAAAGAGGCTGACACAGTCAGACGTAACTCTTTGGATTTCCTTTGTTTCCCACTCTCTGGTTAGAACTGACAGTTTTGTTAAGCCATTTCTATTTAAAACTGAACTAAATTATGAGCTAAAGAAGTACAATAGCAGTACGTGGGCGAAAAAAGTTTGGTCAACTTCTTGAATGCTTGAATTGGTATAGTCCCATTGCCTAAAAGAAGCGTAATGTGCTGTGATCATATAGTCGATCGAGTCGAATGATCACACCATATTTCTTCCTGTTAATAAGTAATTATCTTGAACGCTTTTAGGATTTGAGAAAAACTACTCGAAATAGATTAATTGGAACTGGGAAAAATATGAAATGGGTCCATCGAGTAGCAATCATCAGAGTAGTTCAAACTGCAAACACAGAAAGAACATCTTACAAGAACAAGAACTTCGAAGAATTGAAACAAGAACATTAAGAAAGGAAAAATCCTTAGTAGTTGACCATGAAACTCGCAGAAACTCAGGTAAACAATTTGCCAACATTTTATAAGGCATTAAAACTGTTAGGACTCGAAGTGAAATCAATCGTTTTTGCATTTCTCTCAATTATTTTGTGTCTTTAATATGTTAGATGATCTTTCTCGCTGCCGTCCTCTTGGGCGTTGTGATGGGAACGCTTAGTTCTGCCAAACCATTGGCTACTGAGTCGCCTAGCACTGTTGCCCTTGTCAACCAAACGTCACCAAACGCATCACCAAGGCAACCAAACCTGAACACCATTGGTGGATTATCAAGGAAACCTCGTGACGTCTCGTGTATTAAGAGCTTTCAAAATCTGCTGATTTTTGATCAAAACAAAAAGGCAAGGACAGTGAGAGTAGTTGAGTGTAAAACTGGATGTGTTCCAACTGAAACCGAACTTCGATCTGTCACAAGCAGGAAATGGGAGAAATATACAGTTGACTGTAGACCTAGCACATAGACTGGTAGATATGTATTATATAACTAGAAGTAAACTTCTGATTGTCTTAAGGTACAAGTCTGTAGCCATCTGCACCCAGTCTAGACAAATGGAGAAACTAGTTAGCTTATCTTTTCTTAAATATCACTTATACTGAATTTGTTTAAAGACAACATGTTGTAACGAAATACTGAATCATATTGGTTGATTATGATGAATGTCACACATTGTAGGTTGAATTATATTCGAATAAATGATGATTTGTTAACTGACTATACTCATGGACTGTTGTATTTCGAGGACATGATAGTATAAAAAGTTGAAGTACCAATATTAACTACCTAACTTTTTATCACTGTAGCTCTCTGTTTGACTAGTCGTTTCCCTGAGTGACAAAATTAAAATTTATAAATATTAATTTTGTCAGCTTCTAGAGCGCATTTTCCATGGCGAAATGATCAAATGCTTTGAATGAAGTTTTGTTGGGTTTGAAGGAGATCAGCATTAATGCGGCTGCGCCCTTATGACGTCATTAAAATTGCTTAGCGCGCTTACACAACAGTTCAGTTGAGGGGGGCAGCGTCTAAAGATAATCTGTGAGAGCGTTTTCGAGAAAATAATAGCTAAGCTAAATATATATATTTTTGTGTGTGTGTTGCTTTGACCACACAAAGCAGTATAGTATAAAAGTGGAAATATAAGAACGATTTTTCGGTGGCAGTTTTGCTTATAGTTTCAACTTGAAAAGTGCTACTTAAATCCCTTCATTTTGTATTTTTTGGAAGAAACAGTTATGAGATACTATAGATACAAATTTTATTTGAAATATGTTAATGAAAGTCTTTGTAAAGCGATTGTTTCGAAACTAGTTGATGAATTATTTTCTTAATAAGTTCTTTAATGGGTGGCATGGTTGGCCGAGCGGTTAGAGCGCTGGCCTTTCACCGCTATGGTCCAGGTTCGAGTCCCAGCTCGAGCGCCTGGGTCATATGTGAATTGAGTTTTGTTTGATGTGTTGTTCTCTACCATGCCACGAGGGTTTTTTCTCCGGGTTCTCCTGTTTTTCCTCCCTCAGCAAAAATCAACATGTGAGTCGAGTGATTATTTGCAAAATATTTATGTAGAGGTAGTGAGTGTGAGAGTACAATGTCCCCCAATTAGTGTGCAAGTGCTAGAAGACTTAAATAAACAGTTATTTATTTTTTTTATTTTTTTAAATAGTTCTTTATGAGTTTGTAAAACTCCTGTCTTGATTTTATGTACAATGAAAGCTTCTAAGGGCCTAGGAAGGTCCTCAAATTAATACTGGACTTAGCACAGGATAATAAGCCCCTAGCGTGATGACGTTTTGACCTCTCTATACCAGAATCCTTTTCGAGTAGCTTTTGTTCACTAATCCAACATTTGAATATGAAAGGCTAGCTCTTGAAAAGGATTCTGGTATAGAGAGAAGATCAAAACGTCATCATGCTAGGGGCTTTATCCTTCTTCAAAACCAAAGCTGGAGAACGACAGTGAACTGGAAGGGTGCTGGTTATACACAAGCGAAACAATAATAAAAACAATACAAATTTACAAATTTACAATGTTATAATATATAGTTCACTAATAAAATCCTGCAATTTGATTGGCCTAGATTAGAGGTATTTATCGTTAATAGTAATATTTCAAGCTCTAGAGAGTGGTATTTCAAAATCACCATGCTAATCAGTACTTTTCCAGTTTGACAAACTACAAAAAAGAAAATGGCGGCCACTAAAAAAAGGATTTAATCTTGCTTGTTTACTGTCCCCACTCGTAAGATATATCACCTCAACACTCCAAGATAAAATCTGTATCCGTATCCAAGCGGCCATGTAAAATGCTACATAGATTTAGAGAAGTAGACAATTTTTTGTTCACACGCCGATGATAAATTAATTACGAGTGCCGTGACAAAAATAATGGGTTCGAGTACCCAGAATTGGGATTTAGCTACATTTGAGAAATGCTACGAGATATAGGCCGATGTATAACCAACACAATTAACATATATAAATGACCCGAAACCTTTGAATCGCTACAGTATCATTGGAATATTATTACAACTAGATACATGCTCAATGCCTCCTTCTTACATGTCCTCCAACGACAAGCTTGAATTTCAGTTAAGAGAAAAAGATGAAGTTTGTTTTAGTTGCAGTAGTGTTATATTTTGGCTTTTGCCGTGAGTAACACGCAACTGAAGTCGTGAAGACGACGAATTTACACATCTTTTGTGAACCGGTAGTAAAGGCAATGAAGGGTGACGCCAATTGGCAGAAGACACAAAAGATCGGTAGATCGTCACTTCCTTTCAGATTGGCGTAAATGTGTCGAAACTCTGCATGATTACACAGGTATATGATACAACATTGTGCAATCGTTCCCAAGTACTCCGGAAGCATTTGTTAATGACTGAAAAATTATGCAAGAAAGGAATGCGGATCAGTTGTCTTCAATAGGCTAAAAGGCAAAAGTTTTGAAAACGTTTTGAAACTATGTTTAATTTGAAGACGCGATGATTAACATTTTTGTTTGTTTGTGGTCCACAAACATACGAACAAACAAACAGACAAACAAACAAACAAACAAAAACTTAATCGTTAGTTATGTTTTGTTTATAGGAGTTATTGTTTTAGAGTTTATCTTCCTGTATGTTCATTTAGCCTAAATGAATGAAAATCTCGGGGAAGTCCCGAAATCTGTTTTCGCAATTCTACGTATATTTTTGATGTCCAACTGAGTTGAGAATTGTCATTCCGGTTCTGGATGAAATTAAGGGAAATAATATTTGACGTAGTTTTTTCTATCGATGTCAAAAGAACTAATAATAATTTTGTTTCTTCATTATGAGTAGAGAAAGCATGCTCAGGTTTATTTATTATTAGATGTTTCAATTGTTTATTGGTAGCTTACTGGTTTTTCATCGCAAAAACTGTTGCAATTGAGCGTATTTGATTGGTTCCTCCGTCTTGCTTCATATAACTTCAACTTTTGTCGGAGTTTTTGATGTAACGACCCATATATTCTATTTCTAACTCATTAAGAAACAACTTTAGTCTGCAGCCAAATTTTAAAACACTGTAAAGATGTTTTGTAATTGTATCAAAACTATACATGTGTCTACAAGCCCGGTAACTGAAAGAGGCTGACACAGTCAGACGTATAGTCTTTGTGTTTCCTTTGTTTCTCACTCTCTGGTTAGAACTGACAGTCTTGTAAAGACATTTCTATTTAAAACTGAACTAAATTATGAGCTAAAGAAGTACAATAGCAGTACGTGGGCGAAAAAAGTTTGGTCAACTTCTTGAATGCTTGAATTGGTGTAGTCCCATTGCCTAAAAGAAGCGTAATGTGGTGTGATCATAGTCGAGTCGAATGATCACACCATATTTCTTCCTGTTAATAAGTAATTATCTTGAACGCTTTTAGGATTTGAGAAAAGCTACCCAAAATAGATGAATTGGAATTGGGAAAAGTCAGTATAAAATGGGTCCATCGAGTAGCAATCATCAGAGTAGTTCAAACTGCAGACACAGCAAGAACATCTTACGAGAACAAGAACTTCGAAGAATTGAAACAAGAACAAGAAGGGAAAAATATTTAGTTGACCATGAAACTCGCACCAACTCAGGTAAACAATTTGCCAGCTTTTTATAAGAGCATTAAAATGGTTAGGACTCGAAGTGAAATCAATCGTTTTTGCATTTCTCTCAATTATTTTGTGTCTTTAATATGTTAGATGATCTTTCTCGCTGCCGTCTTCTTGGGCGTCATGGGAACGCTTAGTTCTGCCAAACCATTGGCTACTGAGTCGCCTAGCACTGTTACTCTTGTCAACCAAACGTCACCAAACGCATCACCAAGGCAACCAAACCTGAACACCATTGGTGGATTATCAAGGAAACCTCGTGACGTCTCGTGTATTAAGAGCTTTCAAAATCTGCTGATTTTTGATCAAAACAAAAAGGCAAGGACAGTGAGAGTAGTTGAGTGTAAAACTGGATGTGTTCCAACTGAAACCGAACTTCGAGCTGTCACAAGCAGGAAATGGGAGAAATATACAGTTGACTGTAGACCTAGCACATAGACTGGTAGATATGTAAAATATAACTAAAAGTAAACTTCTGGTTGTCTTAAGGTACGAGTCTGTAGCCATCTGCACCCAGTCTAGACAAATGGAGAAACTAGTTAGCTTATCTTTTCTTAAATATCACTTATACTGAATTTGTTTAAAGACAACATGTTGTAACGAAATACTGAATCATATTGGTTGATTATGATGAATGTCACACATTGTAGGTTGAATTATATTCGAATAAATGATGATTTGTTAACTGACTATACTCATGGACTGTTGTATTTCGAGGACATGATAGTATAAAAAGTTAAAGTACCAATATTAAGAAGGCTCATCTGGGTTTTGTAATTACTCAGCTACCTAACTTTTTATCACTGTAACTCTCTGTTTGACTAGTCATTTCTCTGAGTGATTCTTCATTTAATAAATTTAAATTTTGTCAGCTTCTTGAGCGCATTTTGCATGGCGAAATGATCAAATGCTTTGAATGAAGTATTGTTGGGTTTGAAGGAGATCAGCATTAATGCGGCTGCGCCCTTATGACGTCATTAAAATTGCTTAGCGCGCTTACACAACAGTTCAGTTGAGGGGGGCAGCGTCTAAAGATAATCTATGAGAGCGTTTTCGAGAAAATAACAGCTAAGCTAAATATATATATTTTGTGTGTGTGTGTGTTGCTTTGACCACACAAAGCAGTATAGTATAAAAGTGGAAATATAAGAACGATTTTTCCGTGGCAGTTTTGCTTGTAGTTTCAACTTGAAAAGTGCTACTTAAATCCCTTCATTTTGTATTTTTTTGGAAGAAACATTTATGAGATACTATAGATACAAATTTTATTTGAAATATGTTAATGAAAGTCTTTGTAAAGCGATTGTTTCAAAACTAGTTGATGAATTATTTTCTTAAGTTCTTTAATAGTTCTTTATGAGTTTTTATATAATAGAATTTTACGAGCGCGCGATCTGATTGGTCAATTAGCCATACTTTATCAGAGTTTATAATATAGCTCAATTATAACAGACGTTCTGATTGGCTGAGAGACCACCAAAATCTATGCTCTATTTCACCGGTAAAGACATGGTTTTCTGACGAATGATTAGACCGAAAAGTCTATTTACAAATTTCACTTTAGTTAGGAGACCAAAACTTAGAAATAAACTAGAAAATACTTTCCATCATTCCAGTTATCGTTTAAATTTACAAACTAAGCCTCTTGGTCGGACAATAACTTCGTAGAAAATGACTTGTATGAGCATGAACTTGCAAACGACGCCAGTATAAATCAAATTTAAGGAACTAGAATTCACAACATTGGAAATTGTTTTTTCACCTCCCAGATTAGTTTCGATCAATAAGAGTTATTTTTCATTGACCAAAGTTTTGTTTCTTACTTACAAAGACAGGCGAAGATTTCCAAAACTGACTGTCGCCTCGAGACAACTTGTTCAATCATCCTTCGTATGAACCAACTACCGGCCACTAGTGTAGAGATGTTTTGACACAAGCTATCGGTGAACAACCAACAGATAATTCAAATCAACAGCTTCTCGTTTACCAGCAAAATCCTTATCCTGTAAGTCTCTTTCAAACTTCAGCTTTTTCCAACCGAAAACACGGCTTTCAATTCACCATAGCGAACGCTGCTTGATTCGTCGAAAGCAAGTAAGTTTATTAAACATTTCCAAATCTTGAAGAACTGTAAGTTATATTTGGCCTTTTCGTCTATTTTCGAGTCATTGTTCCATTATAAAAACACAAAACTCTCTTTTCAACATATTTTTTGCTGAAGTTGTCAAACTGTTTTGTCAAAACGCCGCTTTGAGTCACACTGATTAGTCAATAGTACGACAAATGTGATTGGCTTACATTTGCCCAAGTTTTGAGAATTTTAGTTTTGATCAGAAAATAGCACAATTTGATCGTTCTTAAAATATCTCTTGCTATATCATAAAAGCAATAGAAGATAGTTTTCTATGACTCTACCGGTGAAATAGAGCACGCGTGATGTTGGGAGAAACACGAGAAAAGTTTGAAAATCACGAGCCGTAGGCGAAATTAAACAGATAATAGAAGTGACGTCACAAAATCAAAATCTTTTACTCACAATCTTTGTTGTGAGTCCTTCAAGCCTATTTCATTCGCAAAATAAGCAAAAATTTCTTCAGTAAACACAAGAAAATTTATTCCTTTATTGCACAATCCCTGGCGACCAAGTCCAAACAAGTGAAAATTCCCGCCATTTTCTGTTAGCGGACGCGCGCGTTTGTACACCCGCCTACGGCTCGTGCTTTCTATAACTTTTTTCGTGTTTTACAGCTCCAGTCGTGTTCCATCAGAGTACAGAACATAGTAAGTTACGCCTGATCTATTTGTTAAGTAAAACTCCTGTCTTTTATGTACCCCCCGGCTGAAAGTTTCTAAGGGCCTAGGAAGGTCCTCAAATTAATACTAGACTTAGCACAGGATAATAAGCCCCTAGTGTGATGACGTTTTGACCTCTCTATACCAGAATCCTTTTCGAGTAGCTTTTGTTCACTAATCCAACATTTGAATATGAAAGGCTAGCTCTTGAAAAGGATTCTGGTATAGAGAAACGATCAAAACGTCATCATGCTAGGGTCTTTGTCCTTCTTCAAAACCAAAACTGGAGAACGACAATGAACTGGAAGGGTGCTGGTTATACACAAGCAAAACAATAATAAAAACAATACAAAATTTACAAATTGACAATGTTATAATATATAGTTCACTAATAAAATCCTGCAATTTGATTGGCATAGATTAGAGGTATTTATCGTTAATAGTGATATATATTTCAAGCTCTAGAGAGTGGTATTTCAAAATCACCACGAGAATCAGTACTTTTCCAGTTTGACAAACTACAACAAAGAAAATGGCGGCCACTAAAAAAGGGATTTAATCTTGCTTGTTTACTGTCCCCACTCGTACGATATCACCTCAACACTCGAAGATAAAATCTGTATCCGTATCCAAGCGGTCATGTAAAATGCTACATAGATTTAGAGAAGTAGACAAATCTTTTGTTCACACGCCGATGATAAATTAATTACGAGTGCCGTGACAAAAATAATGCGTTCGAGTACCCAGAATTAGGGGCGCCGTGCTTAAAAAACGCGGTGTCGTGCAAATTGGGATTTAGCTACATTGGAGAAATGCTACGAGATATAGGCCGATGTATAACCAACATAATTAACATATATAAATGACCCGAAACCTTTGAATCGCTACATTTGCTACAGTATCATTGGAATATTATGACGACTAGATACATGCTCAAGGCCTCCTTCTTACATGTCCTCCAACGACAAGATTGAATCTCAGTTAAGAGCAGAAGATGAAGTTTGTTTTAGTTCCAGTAGTGTTTTATTTTTGCATTTGCCGTGAGTAACACGCAACTGAAGTCGTGAAGACGACGAATTTACACATCTTTTGTGAACCGGTAGTAAAGGCAATGAAGGGTGACGCCAATTGGCAGAAGACACAAAAGATCGGTAGATCGTCACTTCCTTACAGATTGGCGTAAATGTGTCGAAACTTTGCATGATTACACAGGTATATCATGTATATGGTACAACATTGTGCAATCGTTCCCATGCAACTCCGGAAGCATTGGTTAATGACTGAAAAGCGGTTATGCAAGAAATAAATGCGGATTGTTTTAGGCTAAAAGGAAAAAGTTTTGAAAACGTTTTGAAAATATGTTTGAAGACAAACAAAACAAACAAACAAACAAAATCTTAATCATTAGTTATGTTTTGTAAATAGGAGTTACTGTTTTAGAGCTTATATTCCTGTATGCTCATTTAGCCTAAATGAATGAAAATCTCGGGGAAGTCCCGAAATCAGTTTTCGCAATTCTACGTATATTTTTGATGTCCAACTGAGTTGAGAATTTTGTCATTCCGGTTCTGGATGAAGTTAAGGTAGTTTTTTTCTATCGATGTTAAAAGAACTAATAATAATTTTGTTTCTTCATAATGAGTAGAGAAAGCAAGCTCAGGTTTATTTATTCTTAGACGTTTCAATTGTTTATTGGTAGCTCATGAGTTTGTCATTGCAAAAACTGTGTAGAGCGAATTTGGTTCCTCTTGCTTCATGTTAACTTCAACTTTTGAAAACTTTTGGTAAAAGTTTTAAATGCTCGGTATAATCCCAGCTGTAACTAAAAGAAGTGTAATGGTGTTGCAGTCATGCAGTCGAGTCAAATGATCACACCTTATTTCTTGCTGTTAAGAATCAATTATCATAACACTTTTAGAATTTGAGAAAAGCTACCCAAAATAGACGAGAGAATTGGAAAAAGTATAAAATGGGTCCATCGAGTAGCAATCATCAGAGTAGTTTAAACTGCAAACACAGAAAGAACATCTTACAAGAACAAGAACTTCGAAGAATTGAAACAAGAACATCAAGAAAGGAAAAATCTTTAGTAGTTGACCATGAAACTCGCACCAACTCAGGTAAACAATTTGCCAACATCTTATAAGGCATTAAAACTGTTAGGACTCGAAGTGAAATCAATCGTTTTTGCATTTGTCTCAATTATTTTGTGTCTTTAATATGTTAGATGCTCAAGGTAGTTAAGGCCTGGGTTTGACCTTGTTTGACCTTGGAAAGTTTTTGTTCTGTTATATAAGATATAACGATGCGAAACTTATTTCACTTGGCACAATGTTAAATAATAACTAGTTGAGTAACCTTAACTTAGTGTTTTGGATATAGGGTAGTCACGTGACCAATTACGACGAAACTTCGTTTTTCTTGAATCCGCAATTCAATTTCACTTAAAAAACAGAAATAACACCTCTAGTGCATAAAGAAGGTTTAATCCTAAATAGTTTTGTGTAGACATCTGGACTTTTTACAATTGGCTGGAAGATATTAAGCAAAGTATTATTTTGAGGCTTGGTCACGTGACCTGTTTTGCTAAAAATCGCTTTAATGAAAATCGATAGTCATGTTCTCTAATCAAAATGGGATAGACTCACTTAAAAGAACTACGTTTCAAGCATTTGCGTTTTCTTTTCGCTAACACTGAAGTGCGGAAAAATTTTCAAACATTTTGTTACAAAAAAACGACCTAACTGGTCACGTGACCGCTGAAATCTCAAACTTAGCACTTAAGGCTCATCGTTTTATGAATATCTAACGTTGTGACGAATATCATATATTTCTGGTTTAAAATTCGTGCTACAGCACAAAAAACATATTTCGCCCAATTTAGCCACTGACCCAGGCCTTAACTACCTTGAGTGATCTTTCTCGCTGCCGTCCTCTTGGGCGTTGTAATGGGAACGCTTAGTTCTGCCAAACCATTTGGTATTGAATCGCCTAGCAGTGTTGCCCTTGGCAACCAAACATCACCAAGGCAACCAAGTCTGACCATCATTGGTGGATTATCAAGGAAACCACGTGATGTCTCCTGTATTAAGAGCTTTACAAATCTGCTGGTTTTGGATAAAAACAACAAGAGAAAGACGGAGAGAGTGGTTCAGTGTAAAGCTGGATGTCTTCCTAAAACCAAACTACTTCGACCTATCACAAGCATGAAATGGAAGAAATATACAGTTGATTGTAATAAACCTAGCACATAGACTGGTAGATATAATAGAACTAGCTAGCAGTAAATTTTTCTAATTGTCTTACTTATATGCAAGTCTGAAGATAGAAAGGGAAAAGTGGCAGACCGCTGTCAGGCTAAACAAATTGAGAAGTAAACTGGACTAGTTATTAAATGGCACTTAATTTATTTAAAGATATACATATGTTGTAACGAAATACTGAATCATATTGGTTGATTATGATGAATGTCACACATTGCACGTTGAATTATATTTGAATAAATGATAATTTGTTCACTATACCAGTGTTGTATTTCGAGGACATGATAGTACAACAAAGGTAAAGCCTTCATCTCTAGTCCACATTTACATAAGCAAGTTTTTCCTCGACATGTTTTTTTTTTTGCCAAAAAGGAAAACTTGCAGCTCGTGGAGAGGACGAAAAATTGTCATTTTTCTTCTGTCAAAAAAAGAAAAACTTGAAAAACTTGTGTTCAGGCAGCGCAGATGTTTCTTTCTCAAGGAAAACTTGACACGGCTAAGATTTGATCGTAGACTTACAACTGAACAAGGAAAACTTGACAAGTATTCTGTTTGCGAAGTATACATTGTATTTCGGACATTTTTTGACGCGCCTGAATGATAAAACTGCAGACTTATTAGTATTAAACTGCAAATACCGGTGGAAATTCTGACTGTATTGAAGTCTTATAAATAACAAATGGTTTGATTAGCATTTGTATAAAACGCTCAAGAAACTACAGTTTATACACCTATTTCAACTAAAAATGGTTGTTGTACCGAGCAAGGGAGCAAGGCAGAATGATTTTTATCGATTTTTTCGAGAAGCTTCGATAAATGTTCCCATATTTTTGTTTCGTCTTTCTGCTGACTGCTATGAGCACTAGCGCGTAAGCCCCGAAGGGGCGAGACACTCAACTCGCCCCTCCGAGGCTCGCTCGGAAGTTGAGCGTCTCACCCCTTTGGGGCTCGCGAGCCAGTGCTCATAGCAGTCAGCAGAATGACGAAACAACAACAACAACAACAAATGGCGGACATTTATCGAAGCTCCTCGAAAAAATCGTTTAAAAAATCATTCTGCCGTGCTCCCTTTTACCGAGAGGCGTCAAGCCAACGCGACTAGACCGAAAAGGAGTATGGGTAGTTGCAAAACTTCACTTTGTCATTTCGGCTTTTTCTTAATTACAGCAGCAACAAGCGAGGTTCTTAAGTGAATATTTGAATTGCCTTGTGGATATTCATGTACTTTTTCTACCCATAAGCCATTTTCATACCGTTAGGACCGAGTACGAGTCCCTCAAATTTTGACGATGGCAACACAAAACTTATTAGTCAGAAAAAGCACATCATGCAAGCTGTAAAAAATCTCGAAGTTGGGATTGATATTGAATCGGATTGATATTGATTGGCTAATGGCCGTGAAAAATGCTAGAATTTACAAAGCCGGAAATATGTGGTTGTAGGGATATTCTTGCTTCGGTAACACGTTGCAAGTCAAACTGACTTACATCGCGAAATGACGAATTTGACATAATTGTCGAGTCGTTGCGCAAAAATTCGTACTTGCAATTCGTCTTAACATAAGCTTAAGACGCGAGAGAAAGGTCGAATCAAACCCATCGTGAGGTCACTCGAGACCGCTCTGACCGCTCTTGAAGCCAAGGCCCTTTCACTAACCAACTTAACAGCCGATATTGCTCAGTCCTAACGCAATGTTTTTGCCCATGCAATGATATAGGGACGGGAACTCTTGTATCTCCTCTTTGGTCCCCGGGGGGGGGGGGGGGTACTCCCTATAATTGAATATACGGGGATGCTCCGCCCGAAAGGGGTACCTTTTTCAGGCCGCAGCTATGGGAAAGGGGTGCCTTTTTAGGGAAAGATATGTGAAAGGGGTACCTTTTTCGGAAAAAATGTACGAATTTTCGAAATTTGGTATGTGAAAGGGGCGATTTTTTTGAAAATTTGCATGTGAAAGGGGTGCGATTTTCCGAAATTTACTATGTGAAAGGGGTACGATTTTCCGAAATTTACTATGTGAAAGGGTAAGGGGTCGGGAGTCCGGGCGGAGCATACCCGTATAAAAAGTTTCGGAGTACCCCCCCCGGGCTTTGGTCATGGTTTGATTTGACACCTTTCCGGGCTCTTCTGTGAAGGCCTTCCTCTAGTACTTTACCTGTCTGCATAACTCATGATGTTATAGTGAATAAGGACAAACATAGGTTAAATTCAGTTCAATTTTATTCGAAGTCTAGGTTTCCAATGTTTGACATTGTACAACATCTTACCAATATGGTTCAAGTTACAAACTTGTGGTATTAATAGGCTATATTCATAAAGAATAAATTATATCTATTGTAGTCACTACAGTAGTATTAATTGGATTTTAACTAGCTTTTATAACAATCACTAATGAAATTCACCCAAACGCCATTACTTAGCAATTTCAGCGATATTTTGGGTGAGCATCCATCTTTACACACAGCTTCTTGAATTGCATATCTTTTCCCTTTGGACAAAACCATCTTCGTTTGGTAGGTTTTTACACATGAAGCGTCACGTGGCTGCCTAGACAATCTACCAAAGAAGTTTGGGCTTGGTTGCCTTGGTGGTACTGTTGGTGTCGTTTGGTTGCCAAGAGCATTGCTGCTAGGCGACTGAGTCTCCAATGGTTTGGCAGCACAAAATGTTGCCATGAACGCGCCCAAGAGGACGACAACGAGGTAAAGAATCTAAGGAAAATATAGACAGACATTAATATTAAAACAACTCAATAAAACTAAAAGGAAATCTGTTCAATTTGCTCTAAATTAGCCTCAAAGTTTTCCACCAAATTTCAAATTTCTTTACCTGGGACGCGGTAACTTCCATCAGGGTCTAATTGAGTTCTTTTAACTTCTTGTTCTTGTAAGATGTTCTTGCTGTGTTTGCAGTTGGAACTACTCTGATGATTGCTCCACAAAGGACTCATTTTTATAGCCATCCTGATTTCTGGCCGATCTATTTTGGGTGACGGTTTTCAAATCCTTAAAGAATCCATATTAACTAGGCCTACGTATTCGACTCAGCTCCGTTACATGTAATTATCGAATATTGGCACCTTTTGTTAATTCTTTTGTTCATGAGTCTTACAGGGGAAATAAAACATATCAGTTGTAACTCAATAAACAATAAATTAAACTATGAATTAAATAATTGTTTATAATTAGAAAGACAATTGCAAAAAGGGTAGGGATTGGTGTGACGTAGGTTGTTTGACGTCATACGACAAAATTCGAAGAGCCAATCACATCAGTTTCACGTAACAATGAATTTTCCTCTGATGGTGCAAAAGATTCATGCAGAATGGAAAAATAAAATTTAATATTATAACGATAAATAGATAATTTATTGTTCTTTTATGGCTTATACAATCTGAGATCTTCATTTTTCAGCTAATGGACCCATATCGAGCTAAACAACTTTCCTTTTTATAATTATTACATTTAGACACTTGAAAAAACTTCAAGTAACTTTGAAAATGATGTGAGGGGAATCCATATATGATGTAATGTCTGCAGTGGCCCATAACAACAAAAGGAGAGCAAACATTTTCTATTTTTCCGCCTTTTTGATTTAAGTTCCTTTACCAGCTTCGGTATTTCCTTCTGTGAAATTCTACCTCTATTTTAAGAGTAAATTCCTTTTCTAAAATCAAAATTCTCTTAAAAGAAAGACGTCAAGACGTCGTACGCTATAAGTGTTAGTGTTTGCCTTGCTTGACTGCTTGAGCTTTCAAATCCGCCTTCGATACTTTTTTAGTTTCATGGTCTTCTTTGTTCTTCACCGCTGGTAATGGTACGTGGAGCTGGCTAGCCAAGTTAAAACTCCAAGTAAATCAAAATTTGCAAGCCGAAAACCTCTTTACAGTTATAATTTGTAGCCGTTCAACATCCCTTGTGAAAATCGCAGCGGATCTAGAATTAATGCGCATGCGTAGCTTGTTTTGAAACAAGTTTTGCACTTCTAAGCATTTATCATTATTTTACTTATTTTCCAATTAGAGAAATAATCAGGTTTTAGTAACTCATATTAAAGCTTAAGCCATACAATGAATGAAAATTAAGTATATTTAGTAAAAAACTAGGGGAAAAACTCAAATTCGCATACACGAATGTCGTTTAATTAAAACACCTGTTAGATCGGTTTAGCCGGTTTTGCATGAAATACGGTGGAACATTAATCTCATTCAATTCTTAAGAAGAGCCAATATCGGCGGCTCATTAAGCACTTGCTATAAGTGACTCAATTCCTTTAAAGTTTCTAATATCTGGCTCACAGAGAAGTTGGATAACTTCGTGTCAGTGATGTAAGAATAAATTGACTATCAGTAGCTGTTCTAAATAAATGTCCTTGTTTAAAAACCAACCATAGATAAAAGTTTTCCAAAAGTTGTAGTAAATTGACTTCGCTTATTTCAAAGCTCAAAGATGAACTATGATAGATCTGTGAATTAATGTGATATTCTACAGTAGGATGTACTAAATTGTACAATTGAGTCTTAAACCCTGCTAATCCACTTCCTTTCAGCGCGTTTAAACCGTGTTTACGTGAAATTGTTATATATAAACAATACTTAACACATGACTGAAGTCACATGACAACTTTCGAATCAACATTCAAAAAGTAGGGGACAGCCCAAGTGCATCGTGATATAAAATATTGAAATATGAGGAATTAATAGACAAAGCAATCTTTATAGTATGGGTTATTTAACAACCTTCTCTAATCTTTTAAGTAACTTTTTAAAGAAAGCTCACAGTTAGCTTCACCAATAGTTTCTATCTTTTATTAAAAAATAAACAATCAACGAAGCCTGGAATTGAGTATCGAAACTTGGTGGAGTTGACAAGTTTAATCAAGTGATGACAGTCTTTCTGACAAGTGAACCGATTCTCGTCTGAGTTTGAAAAGTGAATTTAGCTTTGACACTGATCACTGGAAAGCAACTAAACCAGCTCATTACAGGTGATACAGATACTCTGGTGATTCGTACCGTTAAAACATCATTCATTTCTTTCTGCCAAGTGTTGCAGGAACTAAAAAAGTATGCAAGATGGCGAAGGAGTGGAATGATGACGAGAATGTGATGAAATTAAGTTTGTTTGAAGCTTGTGAAATGGCCAAACAACATGATGTAATCAGATAGCTTGACCACGATGTCATTGTTTACTGCCTGCGTGCAGAGGGATTTTTTAAACCTTCTCCAAAAAGCTCGAAGGAGAGAACAATTCACTTCCCCGAGCTTTAGGGAGAAGCACCAAAAACCATCTTCACAGGGGTATGTCGTGTATAAACTAGGCACCTGGATGCTAAAATGTTTAAGTACTAGTATAGTCTTTTTTGCTAATCAACATCTTAACCAACTAGGTCTCAATTGCTTTTTTTAATACAAATTTTATCGAAAATGTTTTTCATTATTTCAAAGTTGAGCGTGGTTACTGCACTTTTCAAAATCATGCGAACTCAGACAATCTTCAATTATTATCCAAATAACCTGAAACATTGATCTCAAAGCACTCTAAATACTTATCAAATGATCAATTATGATCTTTAAATAATGTTATAGCTTAGATGATAACTATTTTCTGTATTTCTTCGTTATTTTGATTTCTAATTTTGAGCGGCCAGAGTTTGATTGTCTGAGTTCACATGATTTGGATAACTACTGTAAGTCAAATTGCGAATAAAGAAACCCAATTTCAAATACAAATTTAGCCCAAATTAACACTCGTAAACATAGTATTTGTGTCTCATTTCTAAGGTTTTCTTTTTGTTTTCTATTACTAGGACAAGCTTAATAGTCAACTTTATCGAAACTTTAGTCTGTTAGTTAATGCTTCTATCATGAGCTAAAAGAAAAGGAAACAAAACAATAAATAAAAAATAACTAAACAAATCAACCAAATCAAACCAAACCCGCAAAACAACTGAACAGAGCTTCTAAGTTATCAGCGGTTTTGTTGTTGTTGTTGTTTTGAACAAAAACTCGTAGTGAGCTACACATCTCGGTAATACATCCAAGTGAAAACACTCTTACTCGCCCTACGTATCTTAGCCGTTTGCCGTTTTACGTCTTACCCTTTCAAGAGCCACGAAATACTGAGGTAGTTTTCAAATAAATGGGGCCAAAACTTATAATATGCTTCCATCAGATATTCGTCCGATCAACAGCTTAGAGAAATTCACTGAACATGAATGTAAAACTTTTTTTTCAAATCAAAATTGTAGATATTAAATTGTCTGTGGCCATCTGGCGAATATTTTCTGTAAGCATTTATTTTCTGTATCAGTGAATCTTTGTAATTTATATAATTACACAGGCTCTGTGTCTGTTAGTCTGGCTAAACAGATCAGTGTTCCTACAAATATGTTTAAAAATACTAATAATACAAAAGACACGTTGCGGATGTATTTAGAAACACGATAATTTGGGTATCATTGCATTATTTTTCTCATATAGCTCCCAGTGAAACCACAAACTCTTGAAATTAAATGTGCGTTAAGCTACTTCAAAACTACTTAACGTAAAACATTGTATTTTTATACCGGAATACGTTATGGTTAAATGCTCTTCGCTTTAGTCTACGGACACGGAACGTAACTGAGGTACGGAATGGAGAAGAGAGGAAAGCTTCTTGTAATCCAGTTGGCATCTACTTGTAGGTTTGGTATATTAATTTTAAGGTGATTCCTCTCTCTCGTTCAAAATCGCTGTATATATTTGATATTTATTTTGAGTTACTTATCTCGTAGCTAAGAGAAAACAAGGAGTCACCGTGGTTGTTTAGAAAATATTTGGATTCAAAGACAAGGATATTTTAGCGACTTCGCGCGAACGTTCGATATGTATTCCGGCTAACTGGTTGGTATGTCTATTAGGTCTCAGAAAAAGCTCAACGCTACCAGGAATTTGCTAGAAACAGGTAATATAAAATGGTAAAACATAATGTAAGAAAGTTTCTTTTAACCTCGCTAAAGTACATTTTTGCACAATTATTTTTACAACTTTGGCCACGTGGACTCGGAAATGTTCGATGTTTGACATTTTACTGAAAAACATTCAATATTCTCTCAATACTTTTTTTTCTAAATTTCAACTATATAGTGTGAAGCATTGCAAGAAAGAAAGTTTTGAAATAAAAATTGGGCCGGTCACCGTAATCGTCTATGAGCTATTTTGTAAAAAAAATGTCATAATAAACCGACACTTTTTCGCGAGGGGAATGGACAAATTTTGCAAAAATTGCTTTTTATTGCACCAAACATTAGAAAAATGTTCCAAATGGAGTTTTGTAGCGTTATAATTATACCTTGAAAAAAATGCTCGCAAAGTCGCGATTTTGTGCGTTTTGAACCATGCGCAGTAGACCGCGTGCAACCGTAGGTTTCGACGTGGTTATAGAGCTCAACGCACGTGACAGCCACATGACAGTCACACAGACGCACGTGACAACCAGATGACAGTTACACAGATGCACGTGACAGTCACACAGTTTCGTAGACAATAGTTCCAAAACTCATTCGAAGCGTCAAGTAAACTCCCCTTAAAGTAGAGCCTAGGAATCACATATCATTCTAACCGATATTTATTTCTCATACGAATTTACAGTGTACAATATGCATGCATTTTTAAAAGTCCATGTACAAAACATTTATAGATACGTTGCTATGGCAACATTAAGGTGGAGTGCAACGAATTTGAACTCGATATTAATAGCAAATTCGAAATAACCGATCTCTAGAAGCCGGCTTCTATTGGGTGGTATATTCTTACAGATTTTGTATTCGGTAGAAAACATCGTGGAACCATCAGTCCAGTGAGACTGACTCAGGGAAAAACCCTTATTGCGACTCGAGGGGAAACCCCGCACCTTAATGATTATTGGTATTCTATTTACATCAGTTGAAACCTACAAACTGACTATTCGGGTTTCGTTAAATATGAGCTTGTTTTCTCGAACAATTCTTCTAAGGTTTGCGATGCTGAAACCTGGAAAACGTAAATACAAAATTAGTTAATGTGCACATGTGAGAGGGGGATTGCTGTGTAAGGATATGGAGATTAGTAATACACTGAGGGATCAAACGTTTACCCTTAATAGGAAAATAAATGAAATGAATTATCTTTCTAATGAGTTCTACATAGTTTGAGGAACTTTTCAGTAGCTTTGAATAGTTACTCTCCTCTACCCTCTCCCTACTCCAAACGTGCTACATCCTGCGTTCGTTTAATAGAAATTTAAACTAAATAGGCATGGCATAGGCCAATAAACTGGGCAAGCGGTGGATTCGATGGGTGAGAAATACCCTTTTTTCCTTTCTATTTCACTCTTATTTCTCTGCTCTAGCAAGGAACTTTGAAGAAGGCTCCTGTATCTCTTTATTCTCCAGTTTTCTTATCGATATAAACATAAGCGCAAGTTGTATAATATACGGAGACTTCTCATTAGCAGTTCTTGTCTTTTCTCATACCTATATGATAAATGCAACACTGCACATGCTTATGTTACTTGTGCTTATGTCACTAGTGAATTCGAAAAGTACATTACTGAGTCTGTGTATGTTGCTTGTGCTTATGCTTGTGTCACCAGTGAAAAGTACATTACTGAGTCTGTGTATGTTGCTTGTGCTTATGCTTATGTCACTAGTGAAAATACAAGCACTGCTAATGAGCAGTACATTACTGAGTCTGTGTATGTTGCTTGTGCTTATGCTTATGTCACTAGTGAAAAGTACATTACTGAGTCTGTGTATGTTGCTTGTGATTATGCTTATGTCACTAGTGAAAAGACAAGCACTGCTAATGAGCGGTACTTTTCTGAGTCTGTAAATGTTGCTTGTGCTTATGTCACTAAAGGCGGCAAAATACGAGACACAAAAGCCCTCAACTTGTCGCGCAACATTGTTGCGTTGCAGGTTTTTGATCGATGTTGCGCGTTTTTCACCTCGCGATCTCAACTTGTCACGCAACAAAAAATGGTGAAAAAAAGCAACATCGATCAAAAACCTGCAACGCAACAATGTTGCGCGACAAGTTGAGGGTTTTTGTGTCTCGTATTTCGCCACCTTAATGAAAAAACAAGCACTGCTAATGAGCAGTACGTTACTGAGTCTGCGTATGTTGCTTGTGCTTATTAAGTTGCTAGTGAAAACCACGCCGGTTCCTGAGCCCACTTAGTTTGAATCCAGAATTAACACCAATGGTTTTCTTAAGAGTTAATCCTGGATTAGTGCTGATTGGGCTGTCAGGAACTCAGTGCAGGCTTTGAAGCAACTATATATTAAATTCTTCTAAAGAGACTTCTCTTTACCTTAACTACTCGATCGCTTTCCCAATCTTCAATAAATGTCTTGGTGTTCTGTTGATAAACTTGTACCCTTGTTTGAAGCAGTTCTTCTTCGCCTTCTTCTCCCTTTAACTTGTCTTTAGCGCGTTCAGACATCTCTTCCTCGGAGCTGTCCAGTACGATAATGTGACTGAAATCTGACACCTGTCATAAAAAATGCAAAAGTTATTTTACTGTTGATCAAGACCCCTCAGTCCTCCATTTTTAGCAATCTCTATTTTTTCTCCATCCATGAAGGATTCCTTCAGATTCCTTCAGATTCCTCCGTCCGAGAAGAAGCTTGTGTGAGAGTGCACTCGGCGGACTAGGACCCTACGCGGTTGCGTATATAGAGACCTCTCTATATTTTGACAGACAAAAAAATCAGCATTTTGTAAACCGGCCCACCGTTTCCCGTGTACGTAATACACGGCAAACGGCAAAGAGGATCACGTGACCTGCTTTTTTCGCGTCTGGCGTTGCTGTTTCAACGCGAGGATGGATCATTTTGCGTTTGTCGTAAACGTGGAAAGTTGCTTTTTCGTTTGAGTACCGAAAGCGCAATGTCAGCTGCGAAATTCGTAGGTCACGTGTTCCTCTCTGCCGTTTGCCGTGTACGTGATGCTTAATCTCTCTAAAAACGAGCACCGGAAACCCAATACAAACAGACAAAACCAAGAAAAGCGAAACGGAGGTGGTTAACGGCAGCCAGTGTTCTAATAGTGCTTTACCCTTTCTGTGAAGTTGTTCAGCTGTTCTTCTGTCCTTGGATATCCAGCGATCACATAACCAGAAAAGTTTTTCTCGTCACTGGTGAGCTTTTCAGTCAGTATTGCTAGCACGTGTTCCTGAAACAAATAGGTGTGTTTGAGAAGGTGCATTGAAACAAGTATTGACGTTGGGATACCTGTGGCGAATCTATGGACATTATCCCGCAAGTGATTATTGTGGTGAAGAATTTTGTGACGTACAACCTACGACACATTGTGCTAAAGAATTAAGACGATTAGGTGATAATGATAATGATAATGATGATCACCATCATGCATGAAGTATATGGTTTCATTAAAGCAATAGTCCAGTTTCCAATTACTAGAGACCGCTGAGCTTCCTGACAAAAGGCGCATTTATGCAGCCTTAGCCTCCTTTTCAAGAAAACCCATGGGAATAAACTCGATTGTTGTGTTCTTTATCAACAATTTCTGCATTTCTCTCACTGGTATTTCTGCAGAATGATTTGCGTTGACTCTAGGCTAATGCTGTATAAATTAAATGCGCCTTTTGTCAGAAACCTCAGCGGCCTCTAGTAATTAGAAACTGGAGTATTAATCTAGAGTAGGGCTCTAGATCCGACATAGTCGAACTTCCCATTACGATCACTTCTCATAACCGACCACCTCTTGCATGCAAGCCGCACCGGATTTATAAAATACAAAACGCCGAACACCTATTTCTAATCATGGTAACTGGAACTCGTGGTGATCTCGCGGGTGAGCACCTCCCTTAGGTGACGACCGAGAGTTAAAACTTAGGACAGTCGCTTTCGAGAGGTGTGGCTCTAGTTGGAATGGCATTCTTCCCTCCTTACCGGCGAAACCAAGGTTCCCTTTGATAAAGCGTCGGCCACTTCCTTTGCTCGATCACTATCTTTCGTCGATTCATTGCGTAGCAGTTCACCAACACAGATATGGGTTCGTTCAGTCTTCTCAGCCAATAGTTTACAAAGCTCAGCTTTATTGGTGCCTGGTCCACCTATAGAGAAAACAAAACGTTGAGTGATTTAGCAAACGTGACGCGACAACAGGACGTGAAATGACGTCACATTCGTTCGTTGTGTGACTACCGTAACGGTGCCGTGACGCGACGTTCAGGACGCCATTTCCCTTGTTATTAATTCCCCTTTTTGACGACAGCGACCTCAACGTCATTTCGAACAAAATTGGCTCTATATATCTTACCAACAACAAAGACGATGTCAAAGTCGTGGAGTGACGCAGCTTTTCTTGTTGGTAGGGTGTCGAAAACTTGACAAACTTGATCAAAGACCTCGTCAGGATTCCCTTCTGCAGATATCTTGAATCGAAAAAAAAATTGATTAAGTTTCCTTTCCCCCATGGGTAATTGTCGTTAAGGGACCGGTCATCACTTGACGAGGGAGAGGGCCACAATTTTTGGGGGAGGGTCAGAATTTTTTAAGCGCAATTTTTGGAAGGGTTGCAATTTATTTTAAAGGAGGATTTAGGGAGGGCTAAGATTTTTTAGTCCATGCTGTATTTAAGTACCGTATGTAAAAATAATGTTCCCCCATACAGCATCACATCACAATTATACTATTACTAGGAAGAATAAGTAGCCTACTTAAGGAGTGTGGGAGATTGTTGTACCTTTTTAACTTTTTCTTCTTCTTCGTAGTGTTTTACAACAGGTACAGTTTGTTCTTCAAAAACTTTCAGCCTGCTAATGATGGTGTCTTCATTATCGTCAGCTCTGTCACCACTTTCACCTCGTTTTAATAAGCGTGCTTTCATCGTGTCGGGTGAGCACTCAAAGTAGAGAAGAAAATCACAAGGCGCGAGCTGAAAAATAATAACAAGGATATTTTGATAAGTAAAGGCTAGATCAACATGAGAGTTGAGTGTTGTATGTAGAGTATATCGAATGTAGTGCATGGTAGCGAGTGTGAATGAGCCTCGGAGATATTAGCAGTAATGCTACTCTTAAATCCGAGGATAAACAAAAAGATTTGATTATATTAAAACCAGATTACAGATTACAGATCCACTGGGATAGGAAGAGATGGGTATCCCGTCCATCGTTTCCTCTTCTCCCTTCTTTCACTTCCAGATCACTGCCTATCGTTCTCCCGGACCCCTGCCACTCCCTGCATCCGAGCTCGTTCACACGCAAGTATTGAACCAACGATCTTTTTCATACCTCTTTTTCAAATTCTAACCCTTGCTTCTAACTCTCTAGGAAATCCATCAATTAGAAATCCTGTTGTGTTCGGCTGCTTGACCATGGTTTGTCGAAGCAATTCAAGTACGATCCCCTGAGAAAATATCAAGACAATAATCAAGACGATACATGCAATTCGCCATTTTCCATACATCGGTTCAGTGGTCACACACAAAGCATTGAAGCGAGGCTCCAGGGTACACACAAAGGATTATTCCAATTTGTACCCTGAAACCTCGCTTGGATGACCACTGAACAGATGTATGGAAATTGGTGTATAAGAACAATGAATATCGGTGACAGCAGTAAACGATGTAAGAGCATGCGTAGAATATGTAGGTTAGTCCGAGCCTGCGTTTCTTTTGGTCAGTACCAAGGAACGCTGACAAAAAGGAACGCAGGCTCTTGGTACGAGATTGGGTCTGGGATGTTAGCCTACTTTGCAGACTCTAATTTTTACGCTCGAAAACATCGCAAAAAAGATTGAATGCGATAACTTAATAATAATCTGTGTTTTTTCCTATTTATCTACATGAAGAACCAGTCCTAATGGTAGCGACAAACGCACAAGCACCTTGAGCAAATTCGCTTATCACTGATTGCTCACGGCAAGGCACGTTCACGACAGGAACTTCGATAAACAACGGTTATGACACGCAGTCATAGCATATCGCGGTCTGTTATATTTCATACTCATTCTGCGCTTTCACATTATGGCTTTTGTTCTGGAGAAAGCTAATGTAGTTAAATACGAACAAAGTGGCGTCGATGACAAAGCAAAATCCTAGCTATAAAGATGTCGACTGACAAATTGACGAAACTAAAAATCAATGAAATCTGCAAATCCCTTTCAGTTGATTTTGAAAAACCTACTGGTAGAGAGCGGCCATTTAAATACTGGCTACTCCAAGGCACAAACCATTATAGATATGTATAGAATATTAAAACGTATTCTTCGTAGCAAGCGTTTTTTTTTGTGGGGAAAAGGAAGGAGTTGAGTTTCCTGTGTCTTTAGTTATACACTGGAAATTTTTGCCTATTTCCTATGTCAGGAAATATCTAGGAAATATCTAGGAAATTGCATTTTCCTATGATAGGAACTGGACAAAATGTAGGAAAATACATTTTCCTGTAGATATATTTCCTAGATATTTCCTATCATAGGAAATTGCATTTTCTTAGATATTTCCTACCTTTTCATTTTCCTATGATAGTAGATATCAAGGAAAATACAATTTCCTATAATAGGAAATATCTAGGAAATATGTAGGAAAATGTATTTTACTACATTTTGTTCAGTTCCTATCATAGGAAAATGCAATTTCTTAGATATTTCTTAACATAGGAAATGAGCAAAAATTTCCAGTGATACAGGGACCCAACTCTTTCCTTTCCTCTTAAAGAAACGATTCCCACGCAAACCTTAAAAAACTACTAAATAAACATCCTCCTTGTTCAACATGTAGAAACTGCATCAACTTACATTTGGTACTAGTTCACCCTTTTCCATTAATTCAGCGATATTTTTCCCACGTTGTGATTCTGACTCGATCTCTTTCCTCAGTAGATCCCCAGTAGAGAGGTGTGTGTAGCCGAACTTTTCAATGATGCGCGCGCACTGCGTACCTTTTCCTGAACCAGGTCCACCTAGTGCGAACGGAAAAATAAAATCTCAGTCAAACTCTTGTACAAACTTGATGAAGAAAGAAATCAGTGGAATCATCATCATCATCACCATCATCATCAGAAGCAGCATCAACATCAAAATCTTTGTTCTCGTCTATATCACTATCAAGATCAGTCCGATTTATCACACGCGACTTAAGAACAGGGCGTGGGCGGTTTTTGGTGTGACTGCCGTGATAACGTCACGACGCTACGTTCAGGACGTCATTTCAACAGTTTTCTCTTTCTCTTCAGAGCGTCGATACGTTGTGAAAGACGACTATGCTCGCGTTGACGTATTATGTCCAAAATGACAGTTTGCGTCGCCGACGTCAAGAAGAGTGCGCAAAAACATGTGAAATGGCGTCCTGCACGCGGCGTCGCGGCGTCTTTACGAAATATACGAATATCACCTCACGTCTCGTTCTGGCGACGCGTCTACCTATTTACTTATTATCATCATTGTTCCACATCCCGACCACCATTGCTACACATGTATACCATTAATGTTGCTACTGTAATCATTAAAATCATCATCATCAACAACAACATCACAATCATCATTATTATCACGCAAGACGTCGTTAACTTCGTTTCAATCCATCATTTGATCAAATCAAATAGTATCTTAAAAACTCACCTAATACAAAGACGACTCTAGCATTCAACAAGCCTTTGCCAGTCTTTGCGATCTCATCGTCACCAAGAGGAATAAACTCTTGAGCGACTATTTGTTCCTCCATGACTGGAGTTCCAAGGAGGTTCTTCGTCGTCTTCAGTTGTGGTTTTCTTCTTTTTAAGTCGACGCCTTTTAAAGGGTTTCCCCGATATTACACGCTCTAAGTCGTCGGCTAGTTCAGAAAACTCATCATTGCTTTCTGAATCAACAACTTTCTTCACTGAAATAAAAAGAAAATCGTCAGTAAAGGCGACGAACTCAACGAAGCCAGACAGAAAACTCAAAGCGCACATTCAAAAATGAGCAAATACAGCATCTTCACATTTCACGCTGGCTCTTTACAGGTATGGGCCCGGACACATCATTACGCAAACACATTTGCAGTACAGTAAAAACCCGCATATAAGAACCAGTGGATTAAGAACCACTAGGCTAAAATTTGCTTTTTAAGCATCTGTTAAATAAGAACCACTTTAGCCTAAGAAATTAGACTGGTTCTTATATAAAAGGTTTCAACATTGATTTGGATTTATGTTCTTTTTTTGTTTGTTTTGTAAATGGTGAAAAAAATATAAGTTCAGGCTGAATGACCAAAGTTTTACAAGATAAATGCATGCTTTACAAATGTTTTAGGTGATGTATATACAATACAGTATGTTACTATTTGTACTCAATAATAATAAGCAAATGATTTTTTTATACATATACAATACAAACATATAAATATACATATTGTTTTTGCCTTGTATATAAGAACCAGTTAAGAACCACCTTAGCCTAAATTCTCACTAAATACCAATTACATAAGAACCACTTTAGCCTAACCTCGAAAGACAGTGGTTCTTATATGCGGGTTTTTACTGTACACCGTGTGTCCACACCTGCAATATTGTACAATGTTTACAGAAATAGAACTCAATTCTAAACTTGCAACAGTTGTGCGCAGCATTGCAAGGGTGAACATACGATGCAATAGTCTATTGCGAGCAACATTACAGGGGTCAGTGGACACATGGTGCGCGACATTGTAATGCGCACAATTTTGCTAGGAAAATGGCATCGCATCTCCCAGCATTAAGTAAAGTCTTTGATATCATTATTATACGACAGTTTGCTATCGCGAGAGATCTGGAAAACTATCATTAGTTTGATTACAATGTAATCCTGATTTAGAATATGTACAAACCTTTTCTTTTTCGTTCAAGTGTTGGTAGGTCACCAAATATGACACAAACATCTTGGAATACTTCATCGACGGGTCGATTGGCGTCAATCTAAAGGAAAGGTAATTTATTTTACTTCGAAAGAGCGGGGAGTGGTACCCAATTCTCGCGAGCCAGGGGCCCAAGTATAAAGCGTTCGAGGCGTGCGGCCTTTACCCCCCCCCCCCCCCTCTTTCCATCAGTTCTCCGTTTTAAGGGTATTTAAAGCTAATTAAAGCTACACGGAATGGTAAGAAGTCGAAACAAGGATGCGAGGTTACTGGAATCGAGCTCGGGCCTTTTGCATAGAAAGCCTTGGACTAAGCAACCATTCTTGCTCCTTTTGAAGGGATGGGAATACTTTAGGAAATTTTTACAACTGTAGGACTCAGTTATCACAACACCTGTTATTTCAAAATCTCTTCTATCCTGACCACAATCCTTCTGGACAACGTTAATTTCCTTCAAATGCCGTCTGTCGTTTTTTACGCGTTCGCCTGTCTTCTTCCGCGAAGCAAGAAAGATCACTTTACAAATACTACGATTGAGAACTTACACTTTACCTTTTTTAATTTGTCTTGTTTGTCAAAGTGTTCAATAACAGGCATAGTTTTCTCGACAAAAGTATGAAAACGCTTTTTGATAGGTCTCTGTATTATCGTCTGCACGACCGCTAGTTTCGCCTCGCTTTATCAGTCGCTCCTCCATGACTTCTTCACTACATTCAAAGAACAGGGTGAAGTGACTTTCCACGACCTAGTCATAGAGAACAAGAGGATTAGCAAATAAGCCTTCGTTTGACGATGACGACTAATGATGATGATGATGGTTTTATTAACGTCAAGTTTTTGTTCAATTTGGAATCAGTTTTTGAAAGGGGAAGTTAGCGTCCTCCGCAGGCGTCTCGTTTATCTTCCTTCTTACTTTTGGACCTCCTGTGTCATATAACCGAGAGGGACTGTAATTTCTTGGCCGGCACCAAGTCTCGCTCGGTTAGGGTTCCCATCAGAAGGGTTGCCACCGAAGGAGGCTAGGGGAAGTCCTTCTTAGGTCCTAACAACGCCTACGATTGAGGCTAAAAAGGGGGGTGGGGTATAGCCCTCTTTCTCACAAATGGCCATTGACAGGCCACAACAAAGTAATCCTCATTCTTTGAACTTTTAAAAATATTTAACTCGATGATCTTTTGGAGGTTTGTTTTTGTTTGCGCTAAAATATTGCTGTTTTTTGACTCTGTAGCCAGTCATAGTGTGAAAACTTTGCTTTGGAACGAGGCTGACGTCGAAATTCAAATGCACATGCAACCTTGAGACAATTGAGAAAAATGCACGAAGATGCGAGAGAACGAAAAGGAAAACAGGAAGAAAGAGAAAGAAAGAGATATGAAATAACCGGAATAAGGACGAAATTCGAGCTGAGACAGGAAAAAAGAGGAGCAGGATTTATTTAGCGGCATAGGGGTGTGGAAATGAGAAGGGCTATAGTTTTAGCTAGGAAAGTGAAAGAGCAAAAGAAGATATATATATTGTACATACCTCTGCTTCAAACTGCTCAGCCTGAGGGATTTCCCTAGGAAACCCATCGATAAGAAAACCAGGTGAATCGGGATGACTTAGCATGGCGTCTCGTAGTAATTCAATCACAATATCCTATATTCAGTTTATAAAAATATGACTTAGTTATTATACCCTCGTAAGATAGATACCTTTGTTAATGATGCCGTACCCTACGAGCAGTCTACATTTCTTATCAATTCAAGGAGCAAAGCAGACGATTAGAAAAATATCTCTGCTCGCAGGGCATGATGGATGCAGCGGACAACGCTGCAGCACGTAACAAAATTATTTTGGGTCGGTGTTACAGTGCTGCGCTTCGAACTGTTGCCACTACCATAAAGTTTTTGATGACTTTTTGTCATCTTTTTGACAACTTTGAATACTGCTAACCAATTGAATATTGGCGCTTCACTTTGATGTTTCGATAGCCAGAGTTTGTTTCTCATACATTAGTACATCGATGTACAAACTCCACCTATCGAGAAATCAAAGTGAAGCGCCGATATCTAATTGGTTAGCAATATTCATAGTTGTCAAAAACATGTCAAAAAGTAATCAAAAACTTTGTGGTAGTGGCAACGGTTGGAAGCGCAGCACTGTAAACGTGTTCGACTTTTCTTGCAACAATGCGCGCAAGTAAAAATAACATCGAAGCAACCATCATTTCTTTGACACCTGGCACAATGCAACGTTGCAGAAGTTGTGATTCTGATCTGTGACTTAAGTAACAATAGTTGCAGCGTTGGACGGCACATCATGTAATTCCAACGTTGTGCGCAATGATGTAATTGAAAAGGTGCATGCATCAAGTGCCTGAGTCTTGAGATATAACTATTTGTATAAACATTGACCCTTTCAAAATCATCGAGCCTAGCCGTGAGTCCCAAATGGCTCCTGAGTACACTAGTAATATATGCATTTTCATATGTTTTATCTATGAATTCGCTACATTATCGTATTCGAAATACCAAGAATTTTCTCAGTCGTTGTTTGAAACGTCCGCGTCCACGTGCTTCTTTAAAATCATATTATCAAAAGATTTCTCAATGTTCAGTTTCGCACTCAAGTTCTATGTTTTGAAGGGTCAATGAATGGGTAAATAAGTGTATGCATGCATGCAGACGTTTGTTGAGTGATGTTTTTACAAATTCATGGTTCCCACCACCTTGGTTAAAATGAGAACTCCCTGCATGACTTTTCCCTGATTATTTAAATACCAAATTCTATTCGATTCTATTAATTCGAAACTTTGACATTCTGTCGTCGCAATCTTCAGTAAATACTGACCTGTGGAACCAGTTGCCCAGGCTTTCATTATTTCTTCAAGTTTTTGGCCTCTTTCACTGCCTTTCTCCACTTCAGCTCTGAGTAAATCTCCAGTGGAGAGATGCGCATAACCAAACTTTTCAACAATACGAGCGCACTGCGTACCTTTACCAGAACCTGGGCCACCTACGTAATAAAACGTAACACGTAAAACACAAGACATACGTAATAATACACGTATCTCCTTGCGCAAAATGTAATCATTCTGAAATGTTTATTTGTTATATTATAATTCCACCTTCGTAACAAATTGAAATCGAAAACGACATGTACAATAGCCTAAGCATACGTGCTTTCAAAATGAACATATTACGTAAGGGGAGTAAGAAGACGTGCAAACGTTTACGTATGCATAATCGTTTACGTCTATGCGTGCGTATTGTTACGTTTTTTATCATAACATTATATTATTTGTTATTCTACACATCGAGGGTTCAAAATCCTTATTAGATTATTATAGCAAAATATTGTTATTTGAAATTAGAAAACAAGGGGGCTAGAGGAAATGCGGTTAACGCGGGATATGTATGTCGCAAAGTCGGGGAATTTTGTCTCATTCTTTTTCTCTATTTCCCCCATTGCCAGTCAACAAGGCTATTATCGTCTTACCGAGAACAAAAACAATTCTTTGCCCTGTAAACTCTTCCCACTCTTCTATTTCTTCTTCCGCAATTTTAGCAGCCTTTTTCTTTTTACGACGAATAGTTTTCCGTATCTTTGGCGGAAGACCATCAAAGATACGACAAATATCCTGGTAGATCTCATCGATGGATAGATTAGCGTTAATCTAGATAAAAAGAGAACATTAATGAGCCAAAGGATGTAAAATGATTGACAGATAGAAATGGATAAAAAGCGCGCAAAGAGGTGAAACAAAATGAGCGGTTGAGGCCGTGAAAAAATAAATGGATAAAAACGCTTGAACAGGTAAAATTAAATGATCAGTCACTTTAATAAACAACTTGTTAGTGACTGAAAGAACGCGCTGAAAGAGTGAGATAAAATCAGGATTCACTAAAACTAATTATGAACAATTTGAAAATATAGAATTAAATGAAAAAAAAAAAAAAACCCCGATCAAATATGAATATGCAATGAATAATGAATGGGTAAATGAATGGAAGAATTCATGTAATAAACGGTATATTCTTACCCTATGAGCTTTGTCTTGTTTCTCATAATGTTCAATCACAGGAATAGTTTTCTCTGTAAATGTTACAAATCTCTTTTTAATTGTCTCCTCATTATCGTCAGTACGGCCGCTTGTTTCCGCTCGTTTTAGCAACCTTTCTCTCATTACTTCTTCAGTGCACTCAAGGAATAGTACGAAATCACTGTCAGTAACCTGAAACATAAAACCATTGAAGCATATTTGAAATAGCTTGGCATGATAGCAAATATTGTGAAAAATATGGAGCGAGCGAGCAAGCAAGCAAGCAAGCAAGCAAGCAAGCAAGCAAGCAAGCAAGCAAGCAAGCAAGCAAGCAAGCAAGCAAGCAAGCAAGCAAGCAAGCAAGCAAGCAAGCAAGCAAGCAAGCAAGCAAGCAAGCAAGCAAGCAAGCAAGCAAGAATATAAAAAGAAAGAGTAAACAAGAAAGAAAGAAAGAAAGAAAGAAAGAAAGAAAGAAAGAAAGAAAGGAAGAAGGAAGGAATGAAGAAAAGAAAGATAGATAGATAGAAAGAAAGAAAGAAAGAAAGAAAGAAAGAAAGAAAGAAAGAAAGAAAGAAAGAAAGAAAGAAAGAAAGAAAGAAAGAATAAAAAAAGAAAGAAAGAATAAAAAAAGAAAGAAAGAAAAAGGAAGGAAGGAAGGAAGGAAGGAAGGAAGGAAGGAAGGAAGGAAGGAAGGAAGGAAGGAAGGAAGGAAGGAAGGAAGGAAGGAAGGAAGGAAGGAAGGAAGGAAGGAAGGAAGGAAAGACAGAAAAAAAGGAAAGAAAGAAAGAAAGAAATAACAAAAGAAAGAAAGAAAAAGAAAGAACAGGCTAAAGGCAGAAAGGAAGGAGGAAGAAAGAAAGTAAGGAAGGAGAGAAGAAAGGAGGGAATAGAGAAAGCGAGAAAAGAAGAAAGGGAGGGATGGAGAGAAAAACTAACCTCCTTCTCAAATTGTTCTCCTTGACTGATTTCCCTTGGAAATCCATCAATCAAAAATCCTTTCACATCTTTATGTTCTCTCATAGCATCACGTAGCAATGAAATGGTGATTTCTTGTGGAACAAGAGAGCCTTCTTTGATAATCTCTTGGATCATTTGTCCTCTCTCATTACCTTTGGCAACCTCAGCTCTAAGAAGATCCCCAGCAGAGAGGTGACAGTAGTTGTATTTTTCCTCTATACGAGGGCATATAGTGCCTTTTCCTGCTCCTGGTCCACCTGTAAGTGAAAATGAATCCCATAAGGTCTGTGCAACAACCTTGCGAATAACCTATACGTACATCCTTTGGATCCCAGGTGTCTTCAAGGAAGGATGAGGCAGAGGTGAGAGGAGGGGGAGGGGGGTTGCGAGGGGGGGGTTGCGAGGGGGGGGAGGGTTGCGAGGGGAGGGGCTGGAGGAACCCTGGCCATCTTTCCTCATTTACCAGTTTATAAATGTTTTTAAAAGACACCCTCGGCCCCTGAGGATGTAACCTTTGCACATGACGTTTTTAGGAACATGATATAGTGATGTACATTGATGTATCATTTTTTGAAAGCTATCATGTAAAGCATTTAAAAGTCTGCACCACAACCATGATATGCAGTAGACTGTGTCACACGTCTGTTTTTCACAGGCATACATGTATGACAATTGATGTTAGTTAAATTGTTGCCAATCAATTGTAATAAAATTTTGATGTTCAGTAGTTAGGAAGGCTTTCATTTATTAGCACAAGGGGGGAGGGAGGGGGGTCAACAAAACTCTGTGTGTGGGAGGTGGGTTGGAGCTGAGGTTGTGTTATTTTGGGAAGCTAGATAGGGGGTGTTAGGAGATATTGTTGGAGAGGTTGTTTGAAACTCCAAAGAAATAGAGGGGGAAGAAGATGGATCAAGGTATGGCATTTTTGCCCACCATGGAGAGAGAATTGGGCACTACTTGGAACACACTCCAAGAACTGACCCCATTTCCCAATGCGCTTATAAATGAAAGCCTCCTAATTATTCGTGGGTCACATGTTTTGGATTTTCACATGGACAACTGATATGTTGTGATGTACAAAAAGTATCATTTTTTGACAGCTACCATGTTTTCAGGAACATTCAAAACTCTATGCCAAAACTTGTACAGCTTTCCACAAATATGAAAGCAATGTGCTGTATTTCCTGTCAATCGGTCCCACATCCTTGTTCAGGGGCGGATCCAGGATTTTGCAAAGGAGGTGTCCCAAATAGCTAGACCTCTTGAGAGATGATGTCACATCCAAGATGGCGGTCTCCTAACAATGGAATCTGATGACGTCATCTCGTACTGTGCTAGGGGGATGTCCTGTGCACCTATGAACACCCCCTGGATCTGCCCCTGTTGTTGTGCACTTGTAAAATATTAAATACCTTGTTTCTTTTAAACTCACCTAAAACATAGACAATCCTTTGACCAGAAAATTCTACCTCCTCCTCTTCCTCCTCTTCAGAATCCTCTGGAGTTATAATATTCTTTTCAGTCAGATCTTTTTCATCGTCTTCTTCATCAATCCCATGACCTCTTTCTCCTATTGGTGGGAGTGGCTGTCTGCTTTTGATCTCAACCCCTGGTTCAGTCGTAAATGTTGGGGTACCACTATTTTCTTGTCCCTCTGATTTCAGTGGACCATCCCCCTTTGGGATAGGTGGCAAGGGCTTTTTGTTGAGGTCTAAAAAAGTGTTCCATTTGATGTTGTTTTTCTCACTCTTGGCAACTGAGATGCATTTTTCTAGAAACTCTAAGTGGTCTTCAGGTTTGTGGTATAAAAGACCAGTCAGCATCCCCTAAGATGAAAAGAATGAAGCATTAAAACTTAGAATGATTAGCAATATAAAATTTAAGATATTTAATCTAAAATTTTTTATGTCTGATTTCCACTCTCTCTCTCTCTCTCTCTCTCTCTCTCTCTTTTTCTGGAGTGGTGGTGGTGGTGGGGGGGGCTCTCTCTCTCTCTCTTTTTCTGGAGTGGTGGGGGGGGGGGGGGTACCCCCTGAGGACTTTGTAATTGATCAATGAGGAGATAGACAATAGCTAGGCCTCTAGCTTTTACTAATGAACATTTAAATTACTTGGGGCATAGAGGGAGGATGTTTGTGGAGTGAAGAGACTTTCCTTTCCAATTATTCTTTTATTGCAAAGCAATTATTTTCATGTTTAATACAAAAATTACTTGAAGTGTCCTTTATGGGAAATAGATCTGGTCCCGGTTGTTTGAAAGACGATTATCTAAATTAAATTAAATCTAAAGAAAACCATTCATTTTAACCCAGGATTGGCGTAAATCCCTCTTCGAACAACCGGGCTCTGGAGTAGTTTTTAATTGCTACCTGAGGAAATTAAAGCGAATATCAAAGCATTCTAATTGGATTTAGTTTATCATTAAATTGAATCAAAATTGATTTTGATTCACTAGTTCCTTGTACACGGAATATAACCAACATAATAAGAAAACCAGGACAGAAATATTTGGGGATTCAATCCCGGGATCAAGCTATCTTGTGTGAAAAAAAGTGACTTAATCTCTATCCTTTATATGTAAATTGAATGACAAAATAAGACTTTGTTGGGTAAACACGACACACAACCTGAAAACACGATTATTTGCTTCAGTAAAAGCGGCCTTTTTGAAATACCAGAGAAAATCAGCAGTGAAAATAGGAGTTTTTGCTGAGAATATTTATCGTCACCGTCCGAGACGATTCTTCGATCTGAGAAACAATCGATGGCGAAACTGTGACTGCATGCGGCCAACTTAGTGCGCGACCATTGTTGTCACGAAGCAAAACCTTTCAATACTGAATGCATTGTGTACAAAATAACTCGAATGATCTTTAGGTCGATACAGAAATTTTGCTTCTAGAGCGAGAAAGCAACGATAAAATTGTTGGAGTGAATTCATGAATATTTGTACTCGTTTTTACTGATAATTTCGATTTGTAAACTTATTTTAGCCTCTATACTCAAAGCAAAGGGCTCGCCACAAAATTATAAAATCAGATTATCCACACAGTATTTAAGCAAGGTTAGCGGTTGCCCGTTGTTATATTTCCCGGAAATTGCGTTATACTCCCAACGTTGGTTACAGCAAAACAGAAAACAATATTGGAAAATTGGAACAATATGTTATCGCTTCAAAACATGGGTATCAGTACGAATTACCTCAAACAACTGATGGACTTCAGTTTTCGCCATGTATTCCTTGCTTTCTTCGGTAGTCATTTTGGCAGTCTTTTCAGTATCTAGCCATTCATCTGATATATTATAATCTACGATAGACAGAACCTTTCGAACCCCTTCCAAAGAATAATGTTATAACAGTGCAGTAGCACTTTAAGTTCCCATGGCAACTACCGGGCCGACAAGGGAGCTACTGTTCGGTCACCTTCGAGAATATTTTCGCAATTGAACTACTGTTGAAATTGTGCTAATATGCACAATGAAAAATCATTAAAATCTTAGTATTTTTCATCATTGACAGTACTGATTTTCGAACAAACAAAATATGCAACATTTGCGAATTTTTTATTTCGGCAAACTTCGGTATTTGCTCGTAAATGATTCGGAAAAGTTAAATTACCCAGACTTCTTTGCGATTGTTAAAACCAAAATGGCGGCCAACTGGATGTGTCTTTGGCTTTTCATTTTTTTAGCATGTATATGCTGTATTTACTCCCAAGAAACTCCTCCTTTGGATAAAATATTCAAAACAGGTCATACTAATAACTGGGCTGTCTTGGTGGGTAATTACGCATTTTGATTTTTTTTCAAATATTGATTAAATTTCATCAACTTTTTAAAATGTCATCCAATATTTGTAGGTTTGCACTTCGCGATTTTGGTTCAACTATAGACATGTGGCTAATGTGTTGTCAGTGTATCGTAGTGTTAAGAGATTAGGCATTCCTGACAGGTAAGCCACTATTTACACCACGAGTTGTGTGTTGTTGTCCAAAATATGTTTTACTGGATTTTGTCTAATGTATTTTTCTTCTTTTTCTGAAGTCACATTATTCTTATGATGGCCGATGACATGCCTTGTAATGCACGAAATCCAAGACCTGGTATGCTAATCAATGAATCAGTCAATCAATTGATCAATCAATCAATCAATCAGTTGGTCAGTTGATCAATCAGTCAGTTAATTAATCATTCAATCAATTGATCAGTTAATCAATTGATCAGTCAATCAATCTGCCAGTCATTTAATCAATTGATCGAACACTCAGTCATTCAAACAGTCAGTCAATCAGTAAGTCAGTTGATCAATCAATCAATCAATCAATCAATCAATCAATCAATCAATCAATCAATCAATCAATCAATTATTAATCAATCCAGTCATACATATGACTGAAGATGATTATGAAATTGATTTGCAGTTGAATAAATTACTATAAAAATTAATATAAGTGATATTCAATGTTTTAATGTAAATTATTATTCAATTTTCATACACTGTACAAATTCTGATTTTCTGATTGGTCAGTTTGTACCACGTGACGCGTTGTTATGACGTGACAACACGTCACGACGTATTAACTCCGACGAATTAATTTTGATAATACGTTGGCAATAACGCATACTTGGAAAGAAACAATGTTCCTGGTGGTAAATTTGAGGATTTTTCGAAAAAGAGAAGATCAACGAACATACTTAAAACTGCTTAGCGTGCCTGTTTTGAAGGTAAACTCAATTTCATTGAAGTTTTTGGAGCTTACTGAGATCAACATATTTCAACGGCTTAAAAACAGAGTTCGCCGGCTTTCCAAATTCATCTTAATATTTACTGTTTTTTAGACTGGTTATCCAAAACCTATCTCATAGAAAGTTTAGAAAGTCTGCATGCCGCCACAAGTCTGTCTCTGTTTTTAACGGTAAGCTTACAAAGTTCTAACTTTCATTCAAACCGTATTCAGTTTTTGGCGTGTTGTTTTTGTCAAAACACTATTCGCCGGCTTTGCAAATTCCAGTCATTATAATTTTTGTTTTTTAGACTGGCTATCCAAAAAATATCCAACACAAAGTCTGGAAATCCTTTCCCCGCAACTTCTCTCAGATGGGGTAAAGAAATTTTATCAGGAATCGAAGAAAACGCCAAACTACTTCAGCCTTCGGTTGTCGACAAACGAACACTACACTTCTTCCCGGCTTCATGCACCAAGGTTTAGCAGCGTTTCAACCGTAAGTCGCCAGTTTAAACCTATATCCAAAACTCCAGCGATAATTTTCTAGACCTTTCACTTACCGAGTTCTAGGACTCAGTGCCGAATCACTTTTAACGATCCAAAAAAGTCTGAGTTCTTTGTTTATAAGACTTATGGACGATTTCAATTTTACCGAGCAAGTTGTAAACATGGATTCTGAGAACTCGTTTATTATCTTTAATCTAAAGTTCTTGTATCACGGTATTTTTCTCCTAGTTTTCTTCTGAAAGGTTTATTGTGTATTGTTAAAATTACCAAATGCTATTAAATAAATTTTGAATAAGTCTTACTATTTTGAGTGATTTCTAGTGATCTTAGATGTCGACTGACAGTTTTAGCCTGCTTCTGCAGTGTATTCAAATTGAATAATAAAAAGGTTAACGCACTCTTTGCTCGTGAATTATCGGGATTTTATCTTCACTCGTTTACTAACAATGAACTCGAAATTTTTTCATACTGCACTCGGCTAACGCCTCGTGCAGTATTTAAAATTTCTCGTTCATTGTTAGCAAACTCGTGAAGATAAATCCCGATAATTCACTCGCTGAGTGCGTTAACCTCTAATCAGTAAATCTATAGTCGTTGAATAAATTAATTGCAAAAAATAATGGATTAATAAAGGAATGAATGGATGATATATGGAAAGTAAAACTGATAAAGTTTTTCATTTCATTCTGATGATGACTACTGGATAGTAGTTGAAATATTAAATAAAATGTCACCTAAATTCCTTCTCGTTGTAATCTTTATACTAAAACTCTATACCCACATCGACATTTTAAAACTGATAAAACATGCATAAATAGACAACAAATTCATTGACAGATAAACCACTATTTAAATTAAGTTAAACAATTGGTGTAAATAAGGTAATACCTTTTTTCTCCTTTTATTACTAATTAGGTACAGTATTCAATAATGTGAATCAACATATTAATGTTTATGGTGATGACGTAGAAGTTGATTACAGAGGATATGAAGTAAGTTTATTTTTAATCTATGCTGAGTTCAAATACCCTAATGAAACCCATGAAAACTTGTCTTATGGCAAGTAAACAAAAGGTCTTAGTGAATGAGATGATGGCTGATTTTGAAAGTACTGGTCATTTCAATTTTCTGATGTTTTTAACATTATTGTCTGTCCTTCTTCTTCTTCCTTGGCTTACCCAACACTAAGAAGGGTCACCATTACATGTACAAGTCTTCTGCCTCCATATATCACAGGGGTTTCAATAATAGGCGGCTACCGACGGTGTAGTGCCGCCTATTTTACCTCTTACCGCCGGTTATTTTGTGTCTTACAGACTCCCCTAGCACAACGAGGGTCTCATCGGCCGTTGGGACACAGACGCCTAATTCAGTCACTCAGATGCTTATTCAAAAAGATAATGAAACCCCTGTATCAATCTATCTTGAATGTCTGCCTCAACCAGTCTCTTCTCTCTCATGTCTTCCTCCACAACATCCATCCATCTCAGTTTTGTTCTTCCTACTCTTCTCTTTCCGTCAACATGTAGCTTTAGCACTCTCTTCCCAACATAGTTCTCATCAATTCTCATGACATGTCCATACCAGCACTGTCTCTCCTCTTGGATCTTCTTGTCACTTTCATTTCCTTTTGTATCACTTCATTCTTGAACTTATCCGTCTTCATAACTCCATATCACCATCTCAGTATCTTCATCTCTGTAACATCCAACTTCTTTCCTGGTATCTTCATTATTTTCTGTCCTTGGGAATAGGGGAATAAAAAAGTATTTTTTTCCTGTATTTTCTTTTGACATGTTGCAACTTTTCTTGCAATAATTTTATCTGCAGCATTGCATGCTGCACATCGTCCACCCTTGAAAGGTCGTGTGCAATGTTGCATGCAACAGTTGTCTGGTTTAATATGGAGTTCTACTTCTGGAATTCATGTTTTCTGTAATATTGCATGTAACATTGCATGTAACATTGCAGGGTTGGACACATGTTGTAACTGTGTTGTGTGCAGCGTTGCCCAAATAGTTGAATCATGTGTGCAAGCATTGGATATTAATAAATTTTTCACATTTTGATAGGTAACAGCAGAAAATTTCATTAGAGTTCTAACAGGTATGCCATATTTTTGGCACTGATTTAAACATTGTGAGCATTAAGATCAGAAAATTGATATTTGCTGATGAAAATAAATGTCATGTTTATTTTATGCATAGGTCGCCTACCAGAGGGTGTCCCAAGGTCCAAAAGGTTATTATCTGATGAGAGAAGCAATATATTGATTTATATGACAGGTATTGGCTGACTGTTTGCATGATTGTATTATCTTTTGCATGGTTATTCAAGGGCCAGTCACAAGGCAAATTGACCCACTGTGGAGACAAAGTTCTTTGGTGGGTTTTGCCTGGCTAAGGCAACATTTGGTTATAAATATCTGTATTTCTTAATAAATAATAATAAATAAATATTTACTTAAATATTTATTTCAGTTGGATCCAATTTATTTCTTTTGAGGTTTCTTTAAAAATGGAAAACAGCCATTCTTACACACACAATAAATCAGATAAAAGTCATTCTAAAATTACTTTTTTGAGCACGTATATGCCAAAAATAACCAACTCCCAAAACTTGGCTCTTTTTGTGCCCCTCCATTTCAAAATATCTAGATCCACTGCTGCATGCATTGCATGAGAGTATAAAAGGGTTGCTTTCATAGTGGTCACAAGTATTGCTTGCTCAGGTGATGCAAAACTCAAACTGTCACTGCCATTTAAATGCATTTTAGCAGAATTATTCTGTTCTTATTTTACACAAATTATCTTCTAAGGTCATGGTGGTGATGGGTTTATCAAATTCCAAGATGCTGAAGAGATAACCAGTGTAGAGCTTGCTGACGCTTTTGAACAAATGTGGCAGAAGCAGAGGTACATTGTATTTAAATCTTCTTTCGTGATGGTAATACATTTTTGTAGTTTATTTAGCTTTTCCTTCCTATGAAGGCAGGGACACCACAACAGCTTTGACAGCCAATTACTGTGGACCCTGTAGTGTAGAAGGGCAGACCACACACACCGGCAACTTCATGGCAGTACTTTCCCTAAAATTAATAGTGGTGTGGGTTCCTTAATGTCCCTCCAATGCAAGGGAGGGATTATAATGAGGATTAAGTTCCTCCCTTCTCTAATCCAATTATAAAAGTTATATAATGTTTATTTATTATTACAATAGTTATTATATATAAAGTACTGTCTAGTAGCTTTGTAGTGATGGGGACCTAGGGTTTAGTGTCCTTATTGGAAAAGACATGAAGGTTTAACCATCTGCAGATTTTATTACAAAGGCAGCCCCTTATCAATATGAAGGGCTCCCTATGAAATTGGCCTAAGTGGCTTTTCTGATGATTTTTTTAATGGTATAAAATAATATCAATTGACTTTCCTGTGCCAAAAAATCAATGTCTGGACATCCATCAAAAAGTCACTTAAGTCATTTTCACAGACTAGAACCCCTCAATTATTTAAAGACCATGGGTGTTGGTCTGGCCAGGGAATTGTGAACCCCAAACTTCTGCACGTTTTTGTGTCCATTACTGCAAATGGATGAAGTACATCTCAGCTCTCAAATTCATGGTTCTTGCTTTAATCACCTGACCAAA
The DNA here is from genome assembly GCA_029948255.1 of Telmatactis stephensoni. Lineage (NCBI taxonomy): Eukaryota > Metazoa > Cnidaria > Anthozoa > Actiniaria > Isophelliidae > Telmatactis > Telmatactis stephensoni. The sequence goes on along the minus strand of JALIZF010001354.1, from coordinate 146,818 downwards.
AACTTTATGTTACAATAACAAAGTAGTAGAGTTTGTCTACTTCTTGTCCTTAGGGTTTTTCTTCGTTCCTCTAGTTTATAAAGCAAGGTGTTATATATCTAACCCTTAGCTATATGCACTTCTTCTTCTTCCAGTGGTGTATTTATGATTTTGAATTTTACCCTGGAATTTACTTGAATGAACTATTAAATATTAAGTGTTTTCTTCATTTTAGGTACCATGAAATGTTCTTGATTGTGGACAGTTGTCAAGCCTACTCAATGACTCTAAAAATGTATTCACCAAATGTTGTTGGTGTTGGTAGCAGTTTGATTGGAGAGGACTCACTTTCTGTAAGACCCTTTTGAAACATTAAGTACTTTTGTTCTAAAAATTTTCGCATGATACTGGTTGAAATGCAAAATACAAAGAATCTTATTCCTTGAGGTTTTGAATTAAATCTGAACTTGAGAAGTGCAAATGCGAGAATAAATGCAAATGCAAAAGAATGAAAATGGACAGTTTTTCATTTTCTTTTGCTTGTGTTTGTTTGAACCAGGCTTTCAAATTTTATATCATAATCTCTTGATAGCACCATGACGACCCTGCCATTGGTGTCCATGTGATTGACAGATACACCTACTACTTGTTACAATTCTTAGAGAGGATTGGACCTGCTAGCAAAGCTACTCTTGGTGATCTGGTAGGTGATGCCATGCAATTCTGTCAAATTGTAGTCTCAGTTGACTATGGAAATTGTGGGTTAAAGGCTGTTGAAATATCATCATCCTAGATTTTCTCACAGGGCTGCAACAGGCTCCTGTGTGATTGTGATTGTGTTCAAAATAAGCTGCAAACCAAGCATGACATGATGTTCCATTTTAAAGTAGCTGCTTGATTGCATAAAAGTGTTTCCCTGTACCAACAGTTTCCATAATATAGGGAAGGAACCTGGGTGGCTAATAAAATATTGGTGAGAGCACCTCCAGTTTGTCACCTTGTTAGTCCTGGGTTTGATTCCCAGACAGGGCATCACACGTGATTTGATGTTTGTTAGTTCTTTCTCTCCCTTGCTTTAATTGAGCTAGATTTTTCTCTTGGTCCTCTGGTTTTCCTCTCTCAGTAAAAATGAACTAGTGAGCTGAGAGTTTTGTGCATCTATAGAACATTAGAATGTAGTTGTAGTGTGTGTGTGTGTGAGAGAGAGAGAGAGATTACAGTGGAGTGCCTGTAAACTAGCTGCATAGCAAGTGCTTTTCCACTATTAAACAAAGCATTTATGATATGATGTGCAATTGGCATCCTCTTCTCACAATTCCTTCATATTGCAATCTGTCCTACTGTGGTTGACTAAGATATCTCCAAATGGGGAAGGAGAGGGAGATCCTCTGCCAAACAGAGTATCTTACCAATTGTCTTTTGTTATAACTAGTTTAAATATACCTCTCCTGACTTGGTGATGTCAACCCCTGGTGTACGCACAGATCTCTTTCAAAGAGATGTACATAAAGTGAGTATATACTTTTAGTTAAAGCATTTTTTGTATGAGTGTGTAAATGGTACAGTGATGACATGATACAATAATGGCAGGACTTTTTAGTGTTTTATAGACAACACAGCACTGACATGGTCACAGCACTGTTTGATTCACAGTCTTGCAAAAAATTGCTGTAGAATGATCATAATTATACTTCATATCTCTTGAAATTAATGTCTTTGATGTATAAGGACAAGACACGCTAGATGTGGAATGTCATGTTGAATGTCATGTTGAGTCAATGTTTTATAGCTTACTGTCAGTAGCTAGCCATACTCCCTTCCAGGTGTGTCGAATTGGCTGGTGGGCTTTTGTCCGACAATGATTTTGAAATTGGTGTAACCACCACATGGACCAGTGTAATACCATCTGGCTTTTCCTCCCATTTCTTTTCCTCCAATTTCCCATTTCTCACCCATTCCTAACTTCCAAAGAGTTTCCTAATTTTCACTTATTTTCTCTAATAAATTCTAAGGTTTCCTTGACCATAGCAGTAGTGTTCATTGTTCAAGAGTTCTTGGTGTACACCTGATTCTGTGATTGATAAGATAATGAGGTTCTAATGTATTATGTTTAATCTTCTAGACACTGGTTACCGACTTTTTTGGTAGTGTCCATGAAGTTGAAGTCACTAACATCACAGTGTCTGATATCACACAAGACACTTGCAGGTACAAATTCGCTCTTGGTTATTGTGAGTGTCAAGTGTCATCATTGCTATTCTGGGTTGTAAAATTCATTGCCAATTGAAGGGTTCTCTGTGAAAATGACCAAAGTGACTTTTTGATGGATGTCCTGAGATTAGTTTTTCCAGCATGGTAAAGTTAATTATACCATTTTATACCAGTGAAAAAGTATCATCAAAAAGTCACTTAGGCCATTTTCACATGAAAGCCTTCAATTGATCCACTCCAGTGTTTGCTCTCTATTTCTAAGAGATGACATGTTGTATTTAGAGGATTGTTTTCATGGTCTGAAAGTGTACTTTTGCATTCTTAAATGGCTGTCACTCAATGAGGAACCAGTTGTCAGAGACTCAGTGATTTTGTGTTGTGTTATACTACTATAAAGTGAGTGGCAACTGTTCCACTCCCAAAGATAGCTGTCTCTGAGTTTCTGTACACTGTAGACTATGTACCTGCAGTTGGTCTTCCCTTTTCATCCCTCCTTCTCTCTTCTCCTCCCTACCTCACTGAGCTTTCCTTTCCCCTCTCCTCCCTCACACTTAGTATAAGACTAATAACAAAGCATTCCTACAAATGACGTACATGTATTTTTTGCTTAGCTCTAGTAGCTGCACCAGTGAAGAGAGTTTACCATCAGTAAATGCCGAAGAACGTCAATTCTCAGAACAGTTCCCATACTCTCAGACCAAGGTAATATTGACATCTAATTTATTATATACCCTTGTTGATGCGCGCTTTCTGATTGGCTGAAAATTGTGCTTTATCAGAGAACGGAGCACAGTTCTGATGTCGGCAGCGCGAGCTCGATCGCACGATTTTTTTACGCTAAGAAAATCGAACTTTTCCCTTGAATATTATCTTTAAAATATATAATAAAACAAAAAGAACAGCTTTTTCCGTGCTCCATTCATAAAAACAGAACTTAGGAAGTGTGGAGAGCACTCAAGAAGTGTGGAGAGCACTCGTCTACGGCTCGTGAATTCCTTACATCTCTTTCGTGCTCTCGTCACTTCCTGCGTTCTGTATTACTGAACGGAGCACGGAAAAAGCTGTCTATTTGTTAATTAAATTTCAAGCTCTATTAATTCAATACAGGCCAGAGTTAATGGACACATCTAGTCTGATTTTAAGAAGATCAGGTGTCCTTGATGAAAGCAGCTGACCACTGAACCATCTTAAAATCAGGCTATTTTCCATAAATAAGAGTCTCTTCTATGCCTCATGAATCAATAACATTTTGACTGTGTGTGACGTAAAATGTTGGTAAATAAGAGCCCATATCACGGAAACCCATTGCAAATTTGTTAATTTGACAATCTTTTTCAGCCATTCTATTTCATCTCCGAGACTTTTTATCTTCATTGTTTGTTGTCCTATTTCAAATAAGCCAATTCTTAAGGGAATTTCACATTAGTTTAAAATGTGCAATAAGCAGGCAAATGGACAGTCTTGTTACAAGGGTGTCCCCCTTAGACCTGGTTTTCAAGAGCGATCGAAACAGAACCTCAAGTAAAATTCAAAAGACCTGTTTAAGAAAAGCATAGGGTGCTTTCCATTTAGTGGAACCAACCAGCCAGAACACCTGATTTCTTAGGACTGATTCCAGCCAGAGCTAAGAATTGACATGTACCGTTTAAGAACTAGTCAGTCTGGCCGGTGGAAAACACTCATATTTAACTATGAGAAAAGCAACAGCATCGCTTTACTGAGTCTGGGTATGTTGCTTCTGCTTCCTTTACCATTACTAATGAAACCCAGATCTCAGAGCTGATTCAAAGTAATAGACTTACGACTTTATTGCTTACAGTCAAACTTTACAATTGTTTTAGAGTGAGAATCATAATTGGACTATTACTACAGAGTTTGTAGTTGGAGTGGCAGCGTTCTCTTTGGCCGCTATGATTTCTCTGTTGCTATGAAATGGGCCTGGACCAAACCATATGTTCAGCCGTTCTTTTGAGAACGTTATGGATAGAAAAGATCATAAAGGGAGAATTCCATACAGCTGGACTTAAGCTGTGAAAGAGTAAGAAAAAGAATGAAATGAGAAATGAGAAACTGAATTTGTTGGCCTTGGAAAAAGTGGATGAGAACGCAATAAAAGAAACCCCTAGCAGAAAAGGAATGATAGTGAACTGGATAAGGTGTGAAAAGTGGTGTTCAGTGACCTTGTTGGTAGTTCAGCTTCAAACGGTTAAGAATAGAGAATTGCTGAGGTTCGCCTGATTACTGGATAACAGAGAAAGCATCCAAAATAATGAGCAATGTTTGATCAGGAGAAGAAGGCGATCAGTAGAGATGGCAACTTATGCTGTGGACGACTATGTGTCCTTTGATAAAAAGTTCGTCCTAAAGTCGAAAGAAAAGAAATTATGAAATAAGAAAACTGTGAAATAGAAAAGTAAGGTCGTATAAAGAATAACAAAACTTTAACACAACAAAACCAATTAGGAATACATTAGGAATAAAAGTAAAGAAGAATTCTTTGTACAAATCAATTTGGTGTATTTATGTTTTCCCCAGGCTCCCCTGGCTATGCCACTCAAAACTATTAAGATGCGCTGCTGCTTTTTCCAGAAGCTCGTTTACTGGGCAAGGCAATAACTCAAAACACCTGAGTTTGGAGTCTTGTGTGAAGTCAGGATCAGAATGAATCACTTCGTCTGAAAGCTCACGTGTTGTATTGCCCTTAGAGGGGAGTCACTTAAATTGATCGTACCCCATTACCCGATACCGACCCCACAAGAGCGAATGCTAAGATTACAACAATTACATAATGCCTTTAGGTAACGCTCACATATTGAAATACAACCAAGAGAAAACAAATATCCTCATTTGGATAGATTTGCTTCACCAACCTTTTAGTTAATACATTTACTTTATCTTACCGAGCTTTTGACCTACGCGGTCATCCTCAGGCTAGGGTAGCATCTAAAACGCTCGTTACAACTTAAGAAAACAATTTGTGAACAGGCTATTTAAGTTTGCTAGGCGACTGATTAGTCGCGCGCTATTGCTAGATGCGCGCGCGTCATTTTTTTAAACGAATTGTTTTATTAAGTTGTAACGAGCATTTTAGATGTTACCCTGAGGATAACCGTGTAGGTCGAAAGCTCGGTAAAATAAAGTAAATGTATTAAGGTTGATGAAGCTAATCTATCAAATGAAGTTAAACCCAACCTACAAACACCTATTTGATTTCATAAAAATCCTATTGCGTGCAAATATTCTATATTTCATAAAATTGCCGTTCATGAACTTGTATGTAAACTCAGTACTAGTCCCTGGATAGAGGCCGAAAGTTCAAACAATGACAAATCTCGTAATTTTATTCTTATTGAGGTTGTGTGCCCAAAGAAATATACTTTATATTTGTTTTCACATTTGCTGAACTTTATTGTTTTCTTCACAGTAACAGCAAAGCATTTGATTCAGCCTGCAGTGGAACCATGCTGCCTTGAAACTCGGCTATCTCGACGCAACCCAATTTCTCTAAGACCATTTTTGTTTCTTTCAGTCATGCGTAATCGCTTCAAACACTCGATATTTCGACCAGATTATCACATCCTATGGAGTTCGAGTTAACGAGGTTCAATTCTACTGTTAGTCGTATTAGTCCACAGTTCAATAGTCCACTTTCGATATATGGTTGAGTTACCGCACACAAAGGAATCAATACGAGGCTCCGGGGAATAATGCTTAGTAGTGCGTAACAAAACAATGGTTGAGTCGTGCATTATTCCCAAGAGCCTCGATCTGATTCTTTTGTGTATGGCATCTCAACCATGTATGGAAATTGGGCTATTTACAATAGATGTACAAGCTTTTGACTTTTAGGAAGATTAATAACATTTAGTCAAAATCTGTTTATGTAGTGTTTATTATATATTATATACAAGTGAAAATTAATCAGCAATTTTTCCAGATTGTACACCTATATTTTTTCCAAACGGAAATGGTATGGTTTGGTAAATGTTACATTCCAAGACGGAGACATTTAGTGAAAGATTGGCAGCTAAGGTGGAAACATGAACTCTCGGATGGAATCGCAGCACACTTTTTGGCCAAACTTAAGGTAACAATAGAGAACAATAGAAGATACTAATAAAATGTAATAGATCATAGAAAACATTTTTGAAATAGATGTATACTTCTTCCATTAAAAGCTAGTCAGCCAGAAATCTTTAAGCTCGCTTGACTGGAGAAGAGTCATAGACGCATTTGAAAAGGATGGAATTGAAGAAAGAGCAAAGAAAAGAAAGAAGAAAGTCACGATAAAAAGACATAGTTCTTATAGGCTAATCTTTTCGTCAGGAAGAAGAAACACCACGGCTGATGTAGCTGTTTGACATAAAAAGACTTAGATTACGTTACTAATGGTCTGCGGTTCCGAAAGGAAAAGGTCTTTTTCGGTTACTACTTCGTAGTGTGACCCAATATATAGCACTATTCAAGTTATTAAGATTAGACATGAATCACTGGAAATTTTTGCCCATTTCCTACGATAGGAAATATCTATATGAAATATCTAGGAAATTGCATTTTCCTATGACAGGAACTGGACAAAATGTAGGAAATTGCATTTTCCTACATATTTCTTACCTTTTAGGCATTTTCCTGTGATAGGAAATATCTAGGAAATATCTATGAAGATGTAGTTTCCTATATTTTGTCCAGTTCCTATCATATCCTAGATATTTCCTAGATATTTCCTATCATAGTTAATGAGAAAAATTTCCAGTGAATAGTGCTATTTCATGGGGTCACACATGAAAGTAGTAACCTCTTTCTTTCGACTATTGACTTCATGGTGATTTTTTTGTAGGTTTGCGGGTTCGGTTTAGGGGAAACGACATTCAGCCATGAAGTTTTTAACTTCTTTTCTCTCCTTCGATATACCAAGACCGTCAGCAACAGCAGCTTAAAACTCATATGCTTATACCTTCCGTTTCGATTTCACCGCTTAATATTGGTTGACTATCTTTACTGACTCAAGAGATAGAAAAAATCCAAAAATGGATGGACTTTGAAGAGTTTCCTCTAGATGATGTTTATATTGTGCTTTGATAAATACTTTTGAGCTACTTTAAATCTAGTCTACAAATGATAAAGGAGTGTTTCCACTAGATCACTAATTTCACAAAGTTGATATGTCCGGCCGCTTCTATCTTGCGGTCCTTAGAGCTATCACAAACATTCCGGTATTCATTGTGAACTGATGTTGTTCTTGTCATTAAATGGCACTGCAGTGTCTGAGATTTGATGTCGTGTGTAAGGAGCAGTCTTTGTTATAGCTCTTAAACTCAAGTGTTTTCAATCTGGCAGATCTTGAGACTGAGTGCTCGCTTTGTTTGTCGACGCTTTGTCTAAAGTACTGATTCTGTTTCTTTAGAAGGACCTCCTTTGATACTCGTAGTCAGGTCAATGGTGGAAATGGTTGACTTCCTGCTCTGCATGCTGATGTTAGCCAATCTGTTTCTATACAGATTGAAAACATACGGCTTAAAAGTGAAGGCAAACGCGAGGTACACACCGTGTAGTGACGTCAGAATCACAAACGGGTACATCAAAAACTTGTGCAGCGCATGCGCACCAAAGCCAAAGAACCAAGTGAATCCCATAAGTGTCATCAGTCTAAAGTAGATCTTAATCTCGTGGCTTCGGTTGGCGCCTTGTCGATGGAGTTGGTTGGAGCCAAGCTTGGCTGCTCTGATTGCCTGAACAGTAAAGATGAATGCCACGAGGTTGTATAGGAGCATTAGGCCTATGGGGACTCCAAAGAAGAGTATCTGAGCCTTCATGTCTGTCAGCCAGCAGATTATTGCATTCCCGTAACCAATGGTAACCTTTCCTTGACGATCGATGATGACGCAGGTGGCAACGAACACCAAGGGTACACCCCAGGAGAATGACAGATAAGCCAAGAAACGTTTTTTACTTGGCGAGGGAAACAGGATGTTCGACATGTCGGCACTGTTTTTAGGGAACGCACGTCGTGTGTCGTATGCGATGACCGTCGTACAAGCGAACGACTACCAGAAAAACGTAATGAAGGACAATTGCGATTGCCTCACAAAAAATCGTATTATTAGTATCCCCAGATCCAAGAAGCCATGTAAAGTGACACAGGATAAGGGAAAGGGACAAACTCATAAGGTTCTTGCCAGGCATTGTGCGAAGCTCTTTAAACGTGAAGTACGTGGCGAGAAGATAGAATAGACACACGATCGACATGGACATTCCACACACGGTCATGTACCAAAGTACACGTTGATTTCCCGACTTGCTTTGTGATTTCCCGTCACTAATAACGTTCTTATGCCTTGCAGGTACACACCCATGCCCTTGTTCCATCACGTTGAAACTCACCCGGGCCGTAACGCTTATTAGCGGCTATGAATAGCAATGACTCGTTCTGCAGTGCGTAATCTCTTGACTCTAGAGCTAACAGCACTTGTACCAGCTGCGCAAGCTCTCGTAAAAAATGACTTACACACAAATAGTGACCCAGCTGGTATGCCACGTTTAGAATGATTTCTCGAGAGTATATATACATCACTTAAGTTATAGATAGTCTTATTGTTTACTATGATTCGAGAGCCATTCTTTGTGAAGTTGGAAGGTGGGTAGATCTCGGGCTTAGAGCAGGCCAATCTACGATGGGTAATTTTAAACACACTCCAGAGCGCTCCACTAATTGTAATGTTAAAAGGGCTCTTGAAGTAAAGAAGTGTTTTTAGTCCAAAATTAGACAAAGTTGAATTAATGGAGGATTTGTTGTTGCTAATCGCTTTAGCGTCAAAAGTGACTACCAGTGATTTTTCTTCTTTCTTGATGGAAATCACCTTCAAAGTTTGGGATGGTAGAGACAACGTATTCTGTAAAATATCGGTGATTTTGTCTTTTTCGATAACTTTCAAAGGCAGACTAGTACTCAAAGGTTTTATCCATGTTTTAAAGCGGAATACATCCACAATTGATTGCAAAGGGTCTGGCCAAACGCCTACGCGACACTCCTCCAAAAACGGATCATAAACAAGATGTTTGCCACACGAATGTCGAATTTTCTTATCAGCAGTGACATCTTGTTCCCAAGGAAACGATCGAAACTGAAGCACCAACTCAAAGGACTTAGGTTGAAACACTGGCGTTGAGAATTCCGCAGGTCCACAGGTCGCATCGCTTAAGTTCCCGCCATTGCACTTGCAAACAGCTTGGATTTTTGTAGTGTTTATCATTCTTAGGGTAATATACAAGGCCTACGGTGCCCTTTGTACATTTTTTGTAAGTCTCTGAATCTTTCATTACCGAGCAATTAGACACAACAGGGAAGCAATAACGTCGTTTGACGGGGCGCGGTGGTTTTACACTGAAGTCAGGGCAGTTTTCGATTAGAAACTTAATTTGTTCATTATAACTAAGGTAATTTGGAGGTCTGATATTACATCGCCAAGTTACTTTCCAGGAAAGAAAAATCAGAATACCGTTACAGCGCGCGCAGAAACGATTTCTAAACGTAACGCAATCTCCAGATTCGTTACAATACGTTGTTGGTACATTATTGTGTAAATCCTTTGTCAATGTTGTAACGGGAATGTTGGCAGCCTCTTCGCATTTAAGGCGGGTATGGTTATCCTTGAAGCCTACGGGACAAGATGATATCATCCAAACACCTGGAGTTCTTGGAGATTTACTGTACTGATAACATTTCCAGTTTCGTGGGTTAAGTGCGTGGTTAGTTTTAGCTGCGTTGAGTTGTTTGGTGTGATAACGCACGTCACACGACGACTCGTAGTCGGAGCAGCAGTCGTTCAGTTCTGAACACCGCATGTCACAGTAACATTTTGGCGGCAATTCGCCAAGTTCTGCCTCCAGTCTCGTCGTACAGCGTGTTTTATCTTGACAAGAGTTGATCACCGAACTACAGGGAAGCGGATTTGTCGCATTACTTTGAACCTCACTCAAAGGAACATTTCTTGTTGTTTGAATACACACCCAGTTCAACTGCAGGACGCAAAATAGGCCTAATAACCGCACTTTTTCAATCATCGTACTTCCAGCTCTAAAATCTAGAAAAACAGGAAACCTTTGTGAGAAAAAGTGAACGATAATGCCTCCGACCAAGAAAATTCCTGTGAATTGAATTCTGATTAGCTTTCCATGAAGGGGTCAATTTCCGTATGTTTCGTTCGAGCTCAGAGTGCTGCTATTTTTACGCGGCAGACAATCCAGAACAAAGCGGCTTAAAATCTAAAACGTATTAAAAGACGAAAACATCATGAACAAGAGAACATACTTACAGCTTTAAAAAACGCGTCGAAGTCTCGTTTGGTTTTGTTGCAAGAATAATCATATATCTATACTGATTTATTCTCGTGGTGCGGTATTGTTAAACTTTCCTCGACACTCCCAAAACGTAGAACTGCCTTGAATTTCTTGCTATTTAGTATATTTTTGACTTTTGAGCAAATCATAGATGAAAACGTAGAACAATTAGAGTGTTGCCAAGAGGTCCTCTTGATGTTCAGAGAAACTTGACTAGTGAAAGGTCTCGACAAGACTGCTCTTGGGGAACTAACGTGATGCCTATCAGTCTATGTGATTTTCAGCCCAATTCTTCCTTTATGACTATCACGAACAATTTATGGTCCTTATCAATTCGCCCACACGGCATGACGTCATTGAATCACGTGATCTTGTTCTTTTTTGGCCGCCGCAGGTGCTGGCTGGCATCAGTGTCTTGTTTTGTTCAATCATTGATTCTAGAGCACTTAGGTTAATGTATATCGAACATCTTCAGAGAAAACGAAATACCTTACGGCTATGAGCGCTGTGATTTTCACACGCTTCGCTACAGTAATTTTTTTGCTATTGTAGATTTACAAGGCTCTTGAGCCCCAAGAAATTCGTTGTGTACATTCTTTATTCACATTTGCACGCATAGGCAAGAGTCGATTCCTTTTGATATTGCGTCAACATAGGAAACTGTCTTTAGGCTCTGTTTTCCGTTGTCAAATGGGCGTTTCATAGCTAAATTAGTTTTAAAAAGCATTGTAAAAACAAGGCAGATTACAGACCTCTATTAAGAAAGCTTCTCGGTAAGGTACAACTTCAAAAACGCCGCTAATCATTGGGGAATATGAAGTCGCTGCTTGTGAAGTAATGTTTGGTTCCAGTGGACCTCAAAGACTCATTAAACTGGTTACTCTTGCATCATGTATTAAGACCCATGAACCAACTAAAATAGCCACACTTAAAAATCGACTTTTCTTCCTGCAAAAACATTACATATTTTAGTGAATGTACGTAAAAAAAGTCTTCTACTTCCTTGATATACAGGATGATTTTTAAAATATGTCTATGTTAGTTAAAAGCGCTGCTTTAGCGGTCTAATCCTCAAGTATTACTGAAAATATAGAGTTTCCTCCTCGATACTTAAATGCAGGAAGATGAGCTAATCTCGATAAATCCTTTCAAAGCATATTCGCTTTTTGCCAGTTGTTCTTAGAAGCTGTCACTAAAAAATTGGAGTAAACATGTGGATAAATTTCTGACATTTAAACATTGTAAAGAAAGCTCCTAGTTTGTAGAGTAAAATATAATATGTTGTTGATCTTTTCAATGGACTAGATCAATTGTTTCGAGGTGTTTAATTTTCACATTCTACTTTGATATAGAATATTATTTGTTAATAAGCGATGAAAAGGGGATAACCTGTTTCTTTGCGAATCCATCGACAAATATTTACAAGTCAGTTAACTATATTGCTTTCCTTTTACTCGTTAAAAATTCTTTCCTCAGTCGTTGTTTGTATTAAAATAAGTAAATATGCTGCTTGCGAAAACAAGCGCCTTTGTATGTGTCACATGACCGGACTTTTGTAATCAGAGATCTTGACCGTTTTACTTGGAAATGGCTTCCAGTCGAGATAGCCCAAATGATTTAGATCACTTCGAGATTAATATTCCAAATTTGTGTCTTAAGCTTTTCGTATAGACCTTATTGCGACAAAGCTGATGTATCTATTAACGAGAGAGAGACACAAGCACATTTGGAGTGATAAGTTGATTGGAATTATTTGGACTTATTAAAACCTTTTTCGGTGAATCTTTTTACGTAGAGCCATTAATTTGATTACAACATTAAAAGCGATCTACTATATCGATATACATTTGCTATCTTACAGTTTACCCTAGAAGGTGGTCTTTTTGGATAATGAAGCGACATGTTCCTTTCCTCCTCTCCCAGAGGATAATCTATTGGTAGATTTTTCTGTAATTTCCCATCTCATTTTTTAGTTGTTTTCGTTATGTTTTGTTTGTTTGTTTGTTTATAATTTTTTGTTCTTTATGTTGAAAACAGTTGGAAATAAAGATTAAGGCCCTATCGTTCTGGACTAAGAATTCCCTGAGGCGGCGGTTTCAGAATGTTTAAAACAACCAAGATCCCTGTGATTTTAACTTAGACGATCTCTGATTTTTAAGGCTTTTAATCGGCTGAGCTTTTCTTAAAACCCCCCTAAAAAACAGAGATTTTCTAAGGTTGCTGAAGTCATGTAATATCTTGGTTGTACATTCGCAATATTGCGGACAAGATCCCTATAAGTTCCACGCGACTTCATTTTTCGCTAAAAATGTTAACAAATATTCAGAAATCCGCAAGAGAGAATGCGCGAAAGAATCCACTGCGAATTTCGGACCAACGAAGTAGTCGAACAGGTAAAGGGGGAACGAGGGAGGGAGGGAGGGAGGGGGTACGCCTTGTTAAATGATCACCTTGCTTCAATGCCAATCGTCCGCAGAGAAGATGAAAGATAAGACATGCACAAGTCTGATTGATCGACAACGAAATCTAATGAAGGAAAACGCAATGATTGACGTATGTGATGTCTAATCTTCCACGTGCACGTCCAGCATTTCATTTAAACGGCCATGCTACCGTCATCTACATTGTAGATTTTCACGCCATGGAAAGTGCTTTAAGGCTAAGATCATGACATGCAATGTGGATCTTGATATGTTATCTTGTACTCTATTCACTCCTTACAAAGTCATAATTAGTAGGGTACAAAATCTGTCCTTTATGCTCAACCTGGAGGCTTTTATGAAGCCATACTCGCGGAAATAAACACACAGCAATTTGAACTGGTGTAATTCATCTCGACGTTTTACGTAAATTCATGATAAGCGCTGTTAGTGAAAGCACGTATTATAATACTTGCTTATCGTGCAGTGTTGCTCAAGGGTTACGACATGAAATAATTACAGAACAGTCTTTTGAACCGGGTATACGAGCGGACCAATGCAACTAATAAAGTGGAAGTTTTCCTCCGAGCTATGCATATGGACGCTTGTCGCGCGATCAGTTACTCTGAGTTCCTGATTACTTCAAAACATCGCTCTCAGTTATTTATTTAATTCTGTAGGTAATAGCGGCGAGAAGGCTTAATCGAAGGAGGGGGGGGGGGGGGGGGGGGGAAGCGCCTAATACAATTTCATCAAGCTAACTTCTTGCTAAAGGTGACAAGATACCCTGGGCTGCGGAATCTTTATTCACTTCTTTTGTGATAGTACATCGATTCGAACCCAGGGTAGTACCAAGCTAGAAAACCGTGTTTACTTAAGGAATATAAAACGCGCGCGCATGTCTCTGTGCTGTGATATGACACGATGGAAGATGTAGAGCAAGAGAAAAGCAAGCGTAGGAACACGAGGCGTAGCCATGTCTCTGTCCTCTGATATAAACATGGTAGCCAGCCAATCAGCGCGCGCGTTATATCTCAAATATTTTATAAAACATAATAGAGCAGATTTCGTATGACTGTGAAAACGGCACCGCACGGTCACGGCAGAAATTATTACGGCACTGACACAGCCACGGTACGGCGCGCGGTCCGTTTCACACTCATACGGAATCTGCTCTATTACCATCACTTATGCGCAAAGTTGAATACCTTCTCGTAGTTAATTAAATAGAACTGATTCTTTTTCATAAAAAAACCTTTACATAATATTGCCTCTCTCGCCTCTTGAGCTCTTTCAATCTTGTATTTGATCGAGAATTGAGTGAGATGAGATGAGAGTGACACTTTTTCCAGGAAGCGCTTATTACGTAGTGTACGTATAAGTGCATCCGAAGGTGGGATGATCGAGTCCCGCGCATCCTAATTATAACTGATAACAGGGTTATTTCCTCTCATATAAAAATAACATTAACATGTAAAAATGTGTTTTCCATAAAAGGATGCAAGTTCATCGTTAAGTGACAATGAGTACGCAAGCGCTCTTGGCTACAATGCCCATAAGTATACTTGAATCTTTTCCAATAGGACATCCAAGAGGATAAAATTTACGCATTATTTAAGCAGCGCGGTCAAGGTTTTTCTGTATATTAAAAGTTACCCATTGTGCATTAGTAAGAGTGTCTATATTTTATATACAGGGGCAAGGATGGCACAGGTGGTTAGTGCGCGGCCTTCGGTGCGAAATCAGAGGTCCCTAGTTCGATCCCCAGTCCTTCTGACCTCGCATCCTTGTTTCGACTTCTTTCCATTCTGTGTTATTAAAACGGAGTACTGATGGAGAGAGGAGGTAAAATGAGCGCACCGTCGACCTCAAGTTTATCAGTGTACATCTGTTACGAGCTCCGATGTTAAACAAGGTTGCTTTGCCTTTAACTTTAATTTACCTATATACAGGTACATTGCCTGAAACGAAATTTGCAAGCGTACCGTATGTGGGAGGTACAAAAGGTTTCAACCTTGTGCATTCCAAAATCACTTTTAAACCGCCTTGCCCCTGATGGATAATTGGTTATTACGGAAACTTCCAGTTGACTAATTACAAAATCTGAAAATAAAGCGTGCGGAATAAAACCAGAGTACACGTGTCCACTATACTCGGGAATCGATTACATTAAGCACATGCACTTTTCTTATATATACTCAATGAATATCGACATAGGTATTTGAAAAGTTGGATATTTATAAAACTGACTGACGCCTGGTAATGTTGTTTCATTAGTGAATTGCTCGCTCTAGGATAAGTACCCTGGTCCCAGAGGCGATTTAATGGAGAGGAACGGAGCGAGGAAGAAGAAGAGGTAGAAGAAGGCGAGGAGAGAGGAGAAGAAATCGCCTCTGGTGTAATCCGTTGGGAATCTCACTTCCATGCTAAGCCCATGTCTCTCTCGGTTTCTGAAACCTGTTTTTCTGTTTTTTTTCTCCCCTTCTTCTCCTTTGGTAACTATTATTTTCTCTATTCCTTCACGGTCAAATGAAAACCACTCCAACATGTGTATGTTGTTTCCTCTTGTCTCTATTTGACTATTACTGCATGGTTTTAGAGTGATTTTCATCGGACTGTGAAATAGTTACTAATAGTCAGTGTTACTAAGTGTCAGTACTCTACTAGTGTCTATTAGCTTAGTAACTATTTCACAGTCCGGTGAAAATCACTCTATACAATTACTACTAGTTTAAATAGAGAGGTTTTCATAGAGTGATGGCACTTAATCCGTGAAACAAAATCTAATCGTCAGTGCCTAATAGTCTGATCAAAACAAAAGAAAACAATGGAAATAGTTTCTACTAATGTCTGTTAGACTAATACCTATTTCACGGATTAATTAAGTGCCATCATGATCACTCTAAAACCGTGAAATAGAGTGATGGCACTTAATCCGTGAAATAGATATTAGTCTAACAGACATTAGTAGACACTATTTCTATTGCTTTCTTTTGTTTTGATTCGACTATCAGACATTGACTATTAGATTTTGTTTCACGGATTAAGTGCCATCACTCTAAAAACTCAGAATTATTAATATGTAATACTCAGATATTAAGAAAACAATGGAATTAGCAGCGATCGAGAGTCTACTAATGTGTATTAGTTGAATATTTAGAGTGATTTTCATTTGACCGTGAAAGAAAAATGACTATTTAGTTTGTAGTAGCTGATAAGAAACAAAAGAATACAATGGCTTTAGTACCAACTATTAGTCTATTCCTTCATGGTCAAGTAAATGAAAACCACTCTATTTCATGGATTTATACACAACACTCTAAATATACTTTTTGGTACCTGCGAGAGTTTATAAAATATATTTTGGCAAATCATTGCATGCAAGCAGTATCCGATTTAAGCAGTGTTTTGGGTTCTGCATCTCATTAGATATTTGTATATTTCTATAAACGTATACTACAACCTTCAGTTCTGCAATCGACTGTATAACAATTATTATTACTACACCATATACTTATTACTTTAAAAATTACCAGCTAATATTACGAGTACCATCGTCATCATCATCATCATCATCATCATCATCATAGTTGCTGCTATAATGGCCAAGGTTTTCACGCCGTTTTTTAACCCATTTGTTTTCCTTGGCCTTTGTTACAGGCTAAACTCCAGTTAAACAAGAGTTTTCCGTACATGCCGTATGAGATGCAGTCTAGTCTTCCATTATTTTCCGTTATTCTCAGCCTATATAGGGTTCTGATCGTCTCTCTTAGACTTAACTCTCCATAATATTCAAATCATTACAACCTATTTATCAGATAAGAGGGCATTTTCACAAAAACATTTTAGCGGTGAAAATATCTTCTTGATGTTGAAAGCAAAGAATTCTTTAGCCTCCGGGGAAATTTTAAACTTATTTATATACAAAAATTGATTACCATGAAAACGCATACTCATTCAATCTATTGCAGAAACTTTCAGATTTATTGATTAGTTTTCGGTGATTATCAGAGGAATGCAATTAAGTTTTTAAAATTAATGGCAAAGATGATGATAGTGATGACTGGAAATGATTGAGGGAGATAAGCGAAAATGGCTGTTCCATTTGTTTATTTATGCATTTATTTATTTTTTCATTTATTTAATCATTTATCTTTTTATTCATTTGTTCATTTATTCTCTCATTCATTCATTCATTCATTCATTCATTCATTCATTCATTCATTCATTCATTCATTCATTCATTCATTCATTCATTCATTCATTCGTTCATTCATTCATTCATTCATTCATTCATTCATTCATTCATTCATTCATTCATTCATTCATTCGTTCATTCATTCATTCATTCATTCATTCATTCATTCATTCATTCATTCGTTCGTTTGTTCATCATTCATTTATCGTTTCACTATTCATATATTCATTTGTTCATTCATTCATTCGTTTATTCATTCATTTACTCATTTATTCATCTTTCCATTCTTCCATCCTTCCTTCCTTCATTTTTTACTTGCTTCCAATCTTTTTCTTCATCTCTTCATTTATTCATTTAAAAGAAGTAGTTCGGGGTGTCTTCGTTTACATTATGTACATTTGCTTTTAAATTCAACGCTTCATGAATTCTTATAAAACGTTTTTTTCAAATTGCCTCATTTCAAGGAAATATTTGAGTTTTCTGTTCAGTTTATAAGACAATTTGTCGCAAATAGAATAGAATAGAATAGAATAGAATAGAATAGAATAGAATAGAATAGAATAGAATAGAATAGAATAGAATAGAATAGAATAGAATAGAATAGAATAGAATAGAATAGAATAGAATAGAATAGAATAGAATAGAATAGAATAGAATAGAATAGAATAGAATAGAATAGAATAGAATAGAATAGAATAGAATAGAATAGAATAGAATAGAATAGAATAGAATACATAGAGTGGAGTGGAGAAGAGTACAGTAAAATAGAGTAGAGTAGAGTAGAGTAGAGTAGAGTAGAGTAGAGTAGAGTAGAGTAGAGTAGAGTAGAGTAGAGTAGAGTAGAGTAGAGTAGAGTAGAGTAGAGTAGAGTAGAGTAGAGTAGAGTAGAGTAGAGTAGAGTAGAGTAGAGGGAGAAAGAATTGAAAGGATATAGAAGAGAAGAGAACAGAAATTAAAGAGAAGAAGAGAAGAAAAATAAAAAAGCATTTTGTAATATATAACATGAGCAAGTAAAAATAGACTGACAGTTAAACAACAAAAGGAAATTTAGCAATTCTTCTCGTCTTGAAATACATTTTGTCTCCAAATGGCTCCTTTCTACCTAGACATGTGACGAATTCTCTACAGCTCGACAAAGCTAATAATACAACAGTCTTTGATATATCAATTTTGGCATCGAATACTGGTTGATCAGTCGTACTAATAACGAGTATATTGCCAACGTAAAATTCGAATTATTATTCCCCTGTTTTATTGTCTCGTGCTATTAAGAAAAGATATATAGAAAAAGAGCTTTGAACAATTGGTACAAATATTAATTAAATCTGATCGAAAACTGATGAATTGACGAGATCGGAACTTCTGGTAAAACCATTAAAATAATTGTGATACGAAACAAATTTTCCTGTGAGGTAATGATTACATATATTTGATCGCGTCCAGAGCGAATCAGTCTATAATAAATACATTTTTGATAGCAGCAAAGAAATATTGTTAATGCTTTTCGCAGCTTAAGTGATTGGTCGCACAGTGTCTTGATCAAAGAGGGATTACGTAAATCCCCCTTGCTATAAACAATATTTTTACCAGCTCCTTAAATACTATTAGTTATTTTTCTTTGACTTAAGCGAACCGTTCATATAATAGTTTATATAATAGTCTCATTCAACTCCTTAGCAATTAAACTACGGCACCGCACTCGATAATTATGACACAAAGTGTCCATTCGATCATAAAATCCGCAATGAAAGTGGATGAAGAATGATAATGGGCGATATAACTTGAAAAGGCAGACGAGGTTTGGTATTTTTAGCACTTTAATTGCTTTCTATTTTCTATGGTCGGATATTCAAACTAAGACCAGGTAAAAAAGGTTTGTTAGGGTTTATATTGTCTGTAAGTTTTTTGCAAAACGTGATTATAATAGTGTTTTTTTGTAGAGTAAATATCTTGATACTTATCAATTGCTGAAATTAATTCGTCACCTAAGCTAAGCAAATACAAAAACAATTCAATGTCGCTAAAGAATTAGTGTACATATTGTACATATGTATGCAGGTTGCAGTTTAGATTTTTTATTAGTTTCAATTTTTCTACTGCGTTGACCTTTCTCTCTTTGCTTGTCTATCTTTAAGTCTGACTTTCACTAGCGACACAAACACAAGCCTCGTTTCAATTGACATAAAATTATTACAAGCGCAAGTGCCGAAGAAAAAGCAAAAGTCTCAATCCTTGTACTTCCGTTGCAGTGAAACTAGTGTTCTCACTAGCGATCGACGTAGAAGTAACACAACGCAAAGCTCGTGTTCTCACTAGTAAAAGTAGCGACGCAAGCACAAGCGTCTGCCCAAAACAACGTTGGCTTGTGTCGTTCGTCGTCTTAATTGCGTTAATGAAAAAATATCAAACCATACTAACAATAATCAAGTGTTTTATTGACAAATACTTAGTTGTAGACAGTGCTACCTTGTGTATGATTTTGGTAAGTAAACTACTCCAATTAATGCCTCACTGCGTCTTAACACACACACACTCTCTCTTCATTACTGCTCTGTTTTACGGGTATTTAATGAAGAAATAAAATTTGTTGCGCGCAGAGGAGTAGTGGTATACCCCGAAACCCCGAAATGCTCCAGACGAGTCATGATACATAAATAATTGGAAGAGATTGTAGCCAGTGTACGTAGATGTAAAAACAAATATTCTACTAGCAGCGCGTCGTTTCTGTACAGGTGCGCCAATTACGCATCAACGAGACAATTATTCAGTAGAGAAATCACTTGCTTTGATCTTCACATGTAATATCTGATTATGAGACCCGATTTTTCGTAAAAGGATTCCGGATCAATGATAACTGAAAAACTGAATCAAGGATCATAGTTTTTTTAGGTCTAAATAGGGGATTAAAATATCTTATAAGATCACGCGGATACCGAATTTTGATATAAGGGATCCCACATGGGGGGCAAATATTACAAATAAGATTATTATTCGAGAAAAAAATAGCCTCGTTACGACCCCGAGAATATATTTTTTATGTTATCGGCTTTAGTATTTTTTCTTCTCGCTTGAATTTAAGTTTGTTTTCACAATCAACATGCTTTTCTACGTAAAATAAGCTTCAATGTACTTGCCGTTTGATAGCCATGCCACTTTAAAGTATTTACCGTGCGCACTCACGTATACGTAAAATTACGGGAATACCTACGCACCCGTAATCTTGCTTGTAAACTGATGAATGATGAAAATCAGTTGAAAACAACGTTGGCTTCAAGAAACACCCCCATAAACTCAATAAATTAACAGGAGCGTAAAGTTATCGGTTTTTTTGATACAAGGGTCTGTCTTTGGTAAAACAATTTTGTAGTGCAAGAATACGGTATTTTCTACTGAAGCGCGTTGGGTTTCCTGTGGTGGTCAATATTATGACGTCAGTAGTGCTGCTCTGTTTCTGCACGTTTCTTCAGATTTTAGCAAGAATTTAGTTGTTTTTTGAATACTTTGAGTAAAATATTTGTTCAATAGATAGATAGCTTTCTTTCTAGAATCATACAGAAATATTTGACGACCAAACAACAAGCAGTACCACTTGCTGACTACTTGACGTCATCACAGGAAACCCAATGATGTCAGTAGAAAACATGATTTCTCATTTATCGGCTTTACTGTTTATCATGCATTTAAATTTCAGATCGATTTTAAAACTCAGCCCCCTTACTCTACATTATTTAATTCATAATGTACGTGCCATTTGACAGTCCCTTTAACCAAACACCTGAAACTTTTATGATCGTGACGACATAGAAACCTTAGAAAGTTAAGATCCAAGATTTGATCACCTGCTGAAAAACGTCAGAGTATTTTAGAAGATCTTGAAGATCTTAACCTGCCTTATAAGCTTAGCTTTGAAATGATTTTAAACGAATATTACATTGAATCGCATTTGAATTCATCAGTGGAACATACGTCATGCGACGAAAAAAGAGCGGAAGAGCACAATGCAATTCAGATTTTTTCGTCAGTTGATTTGTCTTATCAATTCGTGCCTATTGTACGTGATGATGAAAATGCCCTTGTTTATCATTTGAACCACCAAGTCAGCCGGGAGATCTTATTTTTGTGTTCATTGCAAAAGTAGTCAAATCCACGTGTGAGAGCCATTAACCGCTTAATTCTATTTATCTTCATTAGCTTGTCGCGCGCGCTGCGTTTGTGATAAACTAATATTAGCACAAGTTATAAAAAGTATAGTAATTCAGTCCTTAATGTCTTTATATGGGTTCCATTTCCAGCCGCTAAGGGTTCCGGTTAAAGATTTTATCCAAAATCCTCCACGGCTGAAAATCGAGCCTACTTTATATATGGCCTTGTTCTTTTTATGGTCATCACAGCACGTTTTATAGGCTTTAAACTGAATTGTTATAAGTTATTTTGGTATCAGTTTCTTTATTTTGGTCTATAAGTGTGTCTGCGAAATCGGACATGAGGCAAGTACAAAGAAGTACATTTCTTTTAAGTAACATTTTACTGAGTTATCTTGTAAAGCAACGAAAATCATATTTTATATTATTTATAGAAGTGATAAAAAGGCACAATGTCTAGTTGTAATTGTAACTTAGATTTGATGTCAAATGCGCTTGGCGAAACGTGCAGGTAATACAATACGTTTGGGAAGACGAAGGCGTACGTGCGTCGTACAAAAACGGCGCGAGACAAGAAAAGGAAGGAAAAGACATCAAGGTGAATCAAAACAGCCTACACGGCGACGCGGTGTCATTTCTCCCTCAAAATCTTGGTTACATCCTGTAATTTCTGACGTTAACTTCGTGTTTGTACGGCGAACGAAGACGTGTCAAGCTCTCTGACAACAATATTTGCTGACAAGTTCTTGAAGGGAAGGGGAGCTTTTGCGATTTATTTATTTTGTAATAATATACATTAAAAACATTCTCGATGCTGAATGGCAAAGAGCAGTGCTGTTTCAAGGAAATTTAGTGCAGAAAAAAGAAAATCTAGTGCCAGCAAAAAAGAAATTTAGTGCAAATTTGAGTTTTCAAAAAACAGCGTGAAAATCAAGGTTTTCTTAGTTCTGCTGTTGTTTACATTATCTAGCATCAAAACTATACATATTCTGATCAGAACGTTTTGATGGAAAAAAGGCAAAAAACTTTTGAGTATTTTCTTGTTTTTGTGCAGGCACCCCAAGCTCAGCTCCTGTACTTTTACATTAGGGAGATTGAGTAATTAAGGTTACGAGTACGAATTCGAGTTGTAATTCAATACAAGCTACCAATTCTTCGTTTACAATTACAACGTGATATATTGATGTTTGAAATTTTAAAATATTATTACTTTTGCTAAATAAAATAAGATGCTTATGGGTTTGTAGAGCAATTAAAGCAACACCTCTGGGACAATCTTTAATTTTTGGAGACAAGAGTTATTACCCAGTTATTGACGAATGAAGTTTCTCAAATTATAGTGTAAACGGTAATGGAGCGCGCGACGCCATCTTGGAAGACATATCATGATCGATATCTTCCAACATGGCTGCCAAATTTTCAGAACATAATTTCAAGGATAAAGCAAAGGCGGTTTTAGGGGAGGGGTGCAGGGGGTGCGCACCCCCTCCTGAGACGACTTTGAGTCCTTTTTTCTCAGTATTCAGTTCCAAAATATCCTCTCGGCAGTTTCCTATTTATGATGTTGCACCCCATCCTGAAGACGGTGCACCCCCTCCTGAAGTTAATCTTGGACCCGCCCCTGTAAAGATGATAAATATTACTTAATTTAACTATAAATAGTACTTCTAAGTATATATGAAACTAAACTAATTTCATTTGACACAATTATATTGATTTCCAAGGCATTTTTGACGCGTGACTTTGCGTTGTGACTCGGAACTGGAGGGAAAATGGAAAAATGAATGGAAATGAAAATAACTAAAATGAAGTAAATACTCGGAACTGACTCAGGATTCTGGGCTTCTACAACTCAACCAAAAAACATAGAGCCCATCAAAATAACTGAATGTAAGTCTACAAAATAACTCACATCACAATTTTCTAAAATATATGATAGAACAAAACCGATAGGATTCGAAATTAAATTAAAATTAAATTAATTTTTTGTGATCTATGACGTAATATGCAAACGAAGGATAATGTACAGGAGCTGAGCTTGGGATGCCTGTGGCTTTTGAACGAAGTTTTAGCTGAATCACACGTCATCGAGCGCGCACTCAGGTTTTATTCAAAAATGTTCGCTCTTTTGTAGAGAAAAAAGACCCATTTCAGATCCTTAATTTTTCCATGTATATTATTAATAGGAAATCATACAGTTTTCTCGTGCAATTTGGAATAAATATGAACTCGTTGGGAAGGCTAGTGCAATTTTGAACTCTTTGAAATCCCACTCGTTCAAATTTGTCCAACTCAACCATATATGATTTCAATATGAACCCTAGTGATGTGGGGTTCCTGTGGTAGAAACCGCTGACCAAACGTACCTCATATTCATATTTTCAAAAACTTGAGGAGATCGTGCGAATCGCGAATAAGAAATAAGGGACTTTTTAAAACAAATTAGTAAATTAGTTATTTAGTTTTTCTATGTTAGTAATCATGTATGTAAGTCAGTTCGCACTTGTTAGGTACCTTATCTTCTGCTTGTTACTACAGCTTATAGCTTTCATAGCAATATTTAGTTCGGCTGATGAATTGAAAGAATTTTTAGAAGACGACGAAATTGCTTATGGTGTTGGAGAAGGACCACAACAGCCGATTAAAGTTCAAGCCGCTTCTAGATCTGAGTCTACCGCAATTCCAGAAGGCTATGTTGTGTATTGTCCATGTATGGGTAGGTTATATTTGTAGTTTAGATAATTTGTTTGGAGAAAAAGTTTGATAAAATCATCGTAGCGTAAAAATAACACGTAAGCTTATAAACACAGTTATAAATGAATCAAGTTCTTTCAACCGATCGTGTCGAAAGGCTGTTCAATTATTTATAGTTTGGGCTATTGTTATTCTTTTGTATCTTTATATAAATTGGGACATTCTGGGCGTCTGTTGGGGGATGAATTTTAGCTTAAAATCCCTGGGATTTCCTAAGCGAACATTAATCGTTATGCACCACTGAATATTCGGAATTTGCAATTCTGAGAAGTTATATTTTCATACGGTCGATGAAGATAAAAATGTTACAAAACGACGCCAAATGCTTTAAATATTAACACATGTATGTGTTTAGTATTTCATTTTCGAAAGATATGAATAATACTGTTTTTGTGATTCAAGTTTTTAATATTTGTGGTAATTAAAATGAGTAATTACACATTGACCTTTCGTTAATGAGTTTTACCATAGCAAAGTGTCATGTTATAGAATATTTGTTGGACTTCTTTTTACTGTATGTGTTGTCTTCAACGATATAATAAGATGTCATTCAAAGAAAGTTTCTAAAAAATTAGCATAATATGCAAGTCAATAAAATAAATAGAATATAGGAGGAATTTGGAAATGGGAAACAAAATGAAAGGAGGGAAAATGGAAAAATGAATGGAAATGAAAATGACTAAAATGAAGTAAACACAATGTAAAAAAAAGATGAAGTAAATAAAATGAAAAAAGTGAATTTGAGTATCAATAAGTACACTTTGATACTTCGATTTGTTGACTCCTAAAAATAGTTTTCACTAATACTAGGAGATATAACTAGATATATATAATAAATAATAGTAAGTAATAATAATAATAATAATTAATGACACCTATTGTTGACCTAGGTGTATCCTGTATATAGATAATAGTATAAATATAATTGGTTTGTATGTGAAAAAATAGCAAATGGTATAATATTATATTATCTAATGTACATGTATGTGTGGATATTAAATATTGATTGTCTGCAATATCCATTTGCCAAAAAAATACATCTAGTCATTAATTTTTGAGGACAAAGGATTGGATTCAGATTAAAATATATATAAAAAAAAAAAGAGAATTAAACAAGCAAGAAAGAAAGCATGAAAAATAGAATGAAAGAAAAAAGAAAAGAGTAAAATTGAAAATGAAGCAAAACAAACCAAGGCTTATGTCTTACTTTAATATTTACTTATAACCCATGTTTTCATTATGTTGGAAAATGTGAATTTTTTATAGGTTGGTAGGAACACAGATCATTTTATAATAACCGACTATTTGAAATTAAGTAATAATTATAATTATAAGTTTTGAATAAAGGTATATTTGATTTATACAAATGTAAAATTATGAAATTCATGACAAACAAATTGAATATCAGGCACTACAATTTACTGTTTGTATAGTGCTTTATAAAATAACTAAGATTCTACGCTTGCTCTGATTGGTTGAAGAGCGGAAAACTTTTTATATTATTTTGTTAACTATAAGAGGTTAGCACAATCATGACATTTTCAATTGTAGATAGAATGAAAACTATGTTTTCTTTAGTACTTGTTATTTACATTTTTGTTGATGAAAACTATTTTTTATGGTATTCTTAGAGGCTTAAATTATTATATTTTTTAGGGAGGTTTGGTAACCAGGCCGACCAATTTTTAGGATCTTTAGCATTTGCAAAGGGATTAAATAGAACATTGGTTCTACCGCCATGGATTGTTTATCCTAGCAATAGACCTGGAGGATCTGTAAGTACCATTATATGATGAATGTTATCATATAAATAAAATAAAATAAATAAATAAATAAATAAATAAATAAATAAATAAATAAATAAATAAATAAATGAATGAATGATAACGAACAAACAAATAAATAAACAAACAAATGAATGAATGAATGAACAGTGAATAAATAGATAAATAATAGATAAATAAATATTAAATGAATGAATAAATGAATGGGAAATGAGCCTAGCCTGTGTTGCTGGCGGTTTGTGGTTTTGGGGGCGGAGAATGCAGGCTAAAATGAGCCCTGAGTTGACCACAATGGTGAAAGGCGAGTAGAGGATCATTACACCACCCTTGCCCACCCACAAATACTTGCATTACCTTGCATATTTGACTCATTGACCTAACTTGCATGTTATCGTATTGCTCCACTGTATTGTTTGAAACCCTCTTGAAGAGAGGGACTGGAATATAATTTTGTTAATGGAACATCTCCAGTCTTTCCCTTCCACCATACCACAGGAATCCCAATAGCTTGTTCCCTGAAATAATTTGATCGAGTTATTGTAATATTCAATTCTTGGTTTAGATGAGAGTTCCATTTGATTTGTGGTTTCAAGTAAAACCTTTACAAGACTACCATAGAGTGATAAAAATGGGGACGTTCATGAAGGATATTGCTCCAACTGTGTGGCCCCCTGGAAAGCGAATTGGTAAATATGTATATGAGGGGTGACAACACAAAAGGGGTCTTGTCTACTAAGACCCCTTTGATGTACCATCTTTCAGATTTGCCGCTTTAACAGCAATCTTTAGGGGTTTTTTGGTCATTTCTCGGCGAAGATAGGAGAGAGAACAACAACAACAACAACGAAACTCTCAAAAGGGGGGGGGGGGACAGAGAGAAAAGAAAGAAAAATGAACAGAAAAACTGCAGAGCGCGCTTGGGTGAGAGAGAAGGTAAGAAGGAAAAACAAAACAGAAAACAAAGACAATAGTTGTTCGGATTTCTTTTGCCAATTAGTGGGAACCAAAAACAAACTTAAAAAAAGAAATAACTAACAAATGAGAAAGAGAAAAGAAAGAAAAACAGAAAAAATGTGTTTGTGAAACAGAAAAAGAGAGAAGAAAAAGAAAAAAAAAACGGGAAAGAGAAACAATAGTTGTCAAGGTAACTGTCAATTTGGTGCTGTTCTAGAAGACTGAAGGCTCACTTATCCAGTGACGCCTGACGAATTCTAGGGTTTACGTTCGGTGAGCGTACTGATCGTGGCCTGAATTCAGCTTCTAAGTGCTTTTTCGAGTCATTTTGTAGCACAGAAGTCGCTTGACTTGCATCATCAAGCAAGAAAAGACGACGGAGACAATCTCCTGGAAGAACTCAGGAGTGGGAAGCGACTTTACGAAGAAAGAGTCACAGTAATTACGGCGACAAGGTTCAACTGTGATCTCCAGAGTATTGAGGCTTCTCTGGTCGTTCTGTGATGCATTCCCCAAGCCAACAAGGTCATTTCGGCGAGTTTTGAACTGTAAAGAAGGCAATCGGTGCCGTCTGGGGCCTGTTAGCGAGGGGGGCTCGGCACTTATAAGAAATTTCTAAGACTAAGAGTAGGGGATGGGTGCTGTCCAAATTTTTCATGGATGCCCATAATCCTTTTCTTCCGCTGTATCTGATCCAGCGGAAGAAATGCATTATGGGATGCATGTTTGGACGCGTACAGTGTTTTTCCTTGGACCAGCTATGGTTGTAGCACTGAGAATGCCAAAACGGGGTCGACTTGCGCACCATGCGTTACAACCTATCTTATGGTCAACCTTTAAGACCCCTTTTGTGTTGTCACTCCTCATATGTCTGTACTTTTGTATGAAGTCAAACTTATCCACCATGGATACCTAGGAGACAGATTTTATTAAGTCCCTGTTGTTGAAAGGTTGTTGTGACAGTACAATTGTTTCAATTACTGAATCATTTGTAGGCCGATGCTGCAAATTTCAAGAGAAAGGACTTTTTCCTGCGTGTTGGCCTTTGTCCTTTATCAGTGTATTCAAAATGTATTTAATATTATATTGGTATGCTGGTAGAGTGGTTTAGCAGTATATCCATGAAATATATATATTGTGTAATGTTTTGCAATTACATTAATTCTTTGTATTTCATGGATGTATTGTTTGTGCTCAGGTATCACCCTTACAATATTGGTTGTTTCAATTTTATCAGTTTTAATACTAGATATTAGATATTAGTTTACTAAATAAATATCATTTTTGATTTATCAATTTTAAAGGTTTTTGTTACAACTTTCGTGGTGGAAGTGGCTGCGCAATGAAAGAGGGCAATCCATTTGGACCATTTTGGAATCATTTTAAAATTGACTTTGATGAGTATCGTAAACACTCAGGTTTGCTATGGAACACAGAAGATCCATGGGTAAAAGATGCATGGAACGAAAGGTTTGTGGTTTTACTTCTGCTAGTAAATCTCCTAAATTGCTGATAATTGGATCTATTCATACAATGATGCAGCCCAACCTTAAGTTCACTCGCTAGTCTCCTTTTGTATTTCAAGAAGAAATACTCCACAAGCTAGCTGCTAGCTGTATAAACATTATTTTAATTTCTTAAGATGTGAACAACAAAAAAATCAGCTCTAAATTAGTGCTGTTTATATGCAGCAGTATACATGCATGGTATCTAGCCGGGAATTTATTTTAGGTATATATTTAAATAACAAATTGAAGATGGTTTTGAGTTGTCTGTCCTCTTATTGACAGACTCTTGACGTCATAAAATGTTCAAAACTCAAGTGGAATCACGAGCGCAGCGATGTATGTGCTGTTGTTTTTTGTTCATGCTTAACTTCATGGCCCCCATGTATTATGGGAGGCAAGGGTGGCAGAGTGGTGAGAGCGCTGGTCTGTCACCGCTGTGGTCCCTCGTTCGATCCCCGGACAGGGCTTCACATGTGGCTTGAGTTTCTTGTTCGTTCTCTCCCTTGCTTCAAGGATTTCTCCTCCCTCAGTAAAAATGAACTAGTTTCGATCTAACGATCGTATGGTGGCTGCTACGTGTATGTGTATGTAAATGTGTGATTGTTTAATTGTCTCGTAATGAAAGCACCCTTGTAAACCTTCGACTCGATCACGTTGAGCTGCTCCCTTTGTAATTCAGCACTTAGCTGCAAGGAAGGGTGATGAGCTAATTTATTTATTTTATTTATTTATTTATTATTGCATGTACACTCACCATGTTGAATGATCAATACTTCTAATGAATTATTTCCAGGTATCCAGTGAAAGACTATCCCGTCATAGCACTCATGGGTTCTCCAGGAGCCTTCCCTTGTGAAAGACAGCACCGATGGATACAAAAGTTTGTAAAATGGTCAAACACTATAAAAAAGAAAGCTGATAAATTCATTAAAGAGGTTCTGCCAAGTGGGCCATTTGTTGGGATCCATCTGAGAAATGGCATTGATTTTGTAAGTATATGGAAATAAAAGCTTAAATTTTTTGCGTTGGATGATGCTTATTGTTGTGATTGGCTACCTGGACCTTACCACAAGAAGCAATTAATTGTGGTGCTACTTATTTTGCCTTGATTAGAAGTTGCAATGAATCTTCTATTGCTCATCATGAAAGCTGAGATTGTTACTTATTAGACAGATTTAGCAAAGATGATGCAATGCAAAAACAGAACCTAAGACATCTTGACACCAAGTTCAGGATGCCATTTTGCTTGTTTTTGCTTCCTTTTCCTGACGTCTGTGAAATCAGTAGTCATTACTCGGGCTTCCGTAGGAACCCGAGTTATAAATTGGGCTTCGTTATTTTTTTTTTTGTTTGCCATTCAGTCACAAATCGCAGTTTAGGCACTAAAGCGCATGCGCGTAGATAGAAAGGCGCATGCGTCGAGAGGTATATACTTCATAATTGTCCTATATAGTCGCTTCTTTACTTGAGAAGTACAGAGCGACTATACGGCACTCAAAACCATGAAGTATATACCTAAATAAGCGTCAAAAGCACATGGTCATCATGGCGACCTGCAAGATGTCTCGCGATTCAAGGGTAAATATGATTTCTAGTACGCTCAAGCTACATACAAAAGCACACACTGTTCGCGGTAGACCCACACTAAAAGATGTCGAGCATTTTCGAAACGAGTCGGTCCGCGAACTTTACGAGAGATCAATTTACGAGCGAACATTTTTGAGTTTGTTTACGAACGTATTCGTTGAAATACCCAAGTCATCTAAATTGTATTGCTATTTGAAAGCTAAAAACCAAGAAAATAAAGGAAAGTTTGTGCTTAAATTCAACGTAGTCTAATAGTTATAGTTAAAACATAGAGCAGTATAACATAGAGCGGTAGTTTTCATCTTTAATGATCACCAACTGTGAATCAATTCTGCTAATAATCCGTGTTGAAGTTGTAGAGTTGTGAGTATTGCAAATCAGTTATATTAAAGTTGGTTTGTTTCAAGGCAGGCAGAATTACCAACAATTCTTCTGTAAGTAAATGATTGGATTGTCACTCGGAAATGTGTTCGTTGGATGTGAATGCTTCTGCGAGTGTAAAAATTTCAGATCTTAAAAATTCCGAGCCCTCAGCGTGATTTGAGCCTACATTCGGATTTCCGGTCCGACGCTCAAGCACTGACCCTTCAGATAAACTGATAAACAGATAAACTTTAAAACACATTTATTTGTCTCTTCAAATTATTGCAAAAGTTGTTGTTATTAATAAAGCAAATGAATCAAAATATCATGATTAAAATTGATAGTACACTGCAGAAGTCAAATAAGTTAGTTTGAAAAAACCATTTCACGTGTAGTGACTATAAACAAAAATCAATTTTTAATCCGATGGGTCTTTCTTACCCTAGGCTCCAGGGGTTTATTATTCGCTTTCTTTAGAGAGTTTCTCTCTTATCAAGTAAATAAACGTCGGAAGGAGACGATAAACCAGGGTATAGGTATAGGGTATAGGTATAGGTATAGGGTATAGGTCTTTCTAGAAAAGAAGGCTAAGCCTGTATAAATGCGCTTTTAGGTCAAAGAGCACAGCAGATTAAACGAATAGAGAATTTAAAGGGACAATGTTAACAAAGAGAACTCATGATTTACTACATAGAAAGCCCGAGTTCACGCAGCTATGCGTCTTGTTTTGAAGAAAATTTGTCAGTCCATGCTGTGTCCTCTTTCATGTTATCATGTTGTGCTAGCTAATTAAAACAGTCTCAGGGCTGTCAACCCCCAAGGCTTTTGTATCTGGAGATCAACATTTTTCCCTTAGAATTGGGTCGATTTTCACACTGTTGGGGGGGGGGAGACTCAAAGTGGGACAAAACGTACTTGAGGCTACACTGTGCTATCTCCGGGGTCAATTTTCTTACCTCAGTTAGGGGGGTGGGGTGGGGGGTTTGGAAAGACGATATTTCAAGAAAGATAGACGATATCTCAGTTAAAATGGCCGCGATTTTAGGATTCGAGCGATTATCCGGGAGATTTAGGTCTTTATCCGGGAGACCGGGAGACGAGGCCCAAAATCTGGAGACTCCCGGATTATCTGGGAGGGTTGGCAGCTATGAGTCTATTAACTTCTTAATGACTTAAAATAATATCTCTTGGCCTTTCATATTCATTTTTCAACAGAAAGGTGCCTGCGAGCATGTTAAGGAATCCAACACTTTATTTGCATCAACCCAATGCATTGACTATGACTCCTCCAAGAAACTAACCTATGAAATGTGTTTCCCAAGTGAAAATGAAATTTTGAAAAGAGTAAAGAAAATGGTGAAGGCAATCAAAGCTAGCAGTGTTTTTGTTGCTACAGATGATAACCCATTGCTGCCACAGTTGACAAAAGTCCTAAAAAAGTTGAAGGTAAAAATTAAGAAAGAATTCAGAAAAAATGGCATATATATCATTTCCGGCAGGCTAGCAAGAGAGAGAGAGAGAGAGAGGGGGGGAGGGGGGGGGGGGAAGATATATACTACCCATGCTTTTGCATCACACGGCATACTCTAATGGAATTATGCTGATACTTTTTATAAAATAGGAAATAGTGCATCATACCACAGGCAGCCCAAGCTCTTATTCTGTGGTATTGTATTACAACGAACGATTGTTTTAACGGAACATTAACGGTCATATTTTACATCCTTAAAATATTGTACTTACTGTGAATATAACTGACTTAACTCGATAACATGTTGTGTCATATATTACTTGGCCGAGTTTGCAGTCATTTGGGTGAGTTTTCACTGAGTTATCCTTGTTTTGCTCCCCCCACTATAAAGAATCCTTAAAGGATTCTGAATTGAATTGAATTGAGATGTAAAATATGACCGTTAATGTTCAGTTCAGAAAGCAATCGTTCGTTGTAATACAATACCACAGAATAAGAGCTTGGGCTGCCTGTGATCATACGAGATAAAAGTTGCCTTACTTTTTTTATGAAGGCTTGGATGTTTTTGCATTTATGCTTTGTTGATTAATTTAAAGTCAACAATTACCATATAGTGTTGAATTGAGTTGTAACAGAAATTCCATTGTGTTACATAGGTTACTGTTCACTGTCGACCAGACAAAGATGAAATAAATGATCCAATTGTTGACTTAGCAATTCTATCCAGGGCTGACCACTTTATTGGTAACTGTGTTTCAAGTTTTACAGCATTTGCCAAAAGAATGAGAGACTCTGATGGAAAGCCCTCATCTTTTTGGGCTTTTGATGAATAAGTTATTAATAAATTAGTTATAATTTAAAATGCAATTTTGTAAACTTATTTATAGTAGCATTTCAATTTGATGAATGCACATATTTCAAGTTTTATTCCCCAAAATGTAAAATACCATAGATCTATAAAGTTACAGTAGGTCATTTATCTATTTAACAGAACAGACAGAACAGGTTGACGGGGTGAATGGCGAATGGCAATTGCACGACTGAGACGAACTTTGGGGTAACAAGAATTGCTTCATTTTCATTAATTAAATACCCAAGCAATGGTGGTACCATGGTATACATAAATACCTTGTCAGACAAAGTGGTTGATAGGCGATTCATATCTCCGCACTGGATTATTAGTGGTCTAATAGTGTGGCCACAGTTCCTTCCATCGTGCAATCAGCAATCTCCAATTGCCATTCGCCCTGTCAACCTTTTTTGAAATAGCTATATATTATATTATGGACCCACAGAAAATGGAATCTGTTTGTTTTATATAATATTCATAGAAACATTTGTAATGAACTAATCAGATCATTGGTAACACTCAGTGATGTCATCTATGTGTGGGTGGGTGGTTATCATACACAGTTCTTGACCAATCAGAATACACGTAATACAAAATACTTCAAGACTCAATAAAACCCAGTCGCTGCTCTATTTATGTAGACACTCAACATTATGGACATACCTTGCCCAACAACACACAGTTTCCCCTGGGGGGAGGACTCCATTGTAAAAGGATCGGGTATGCTCGTCATATCTCTTAGAGGTAAAACTCAGCGATTTGGTATCTTTTAGGGTGTTAAAATTGAAGTTTAGTCAGTTTTAGCATTTCCTGGTCTCTCTTAGGCTATCAAAAGAGCCCATTACTTTATATCATCTTGTTCTCAAATGGAAAAAAATTGTCCAACAAAAGCATGTTGACCGTTCAATTTTATGTTCATCATAATACATGTATGTTCATTAGCGTGTTATCGCTGATATCTCTTAGGGGTTAAAAATCGTCCAGCCATGCCCTTCTTTAAAGACTTCTGGTATCTTTTAGGGGTATTTTTCAAAATTTCCGACAAGCATGCCCAATCATTTTACAATGGAGTCCCCCTGGCAGTTTCCACACAAAATACTTTATGATGTATACTGACTCAATGACATTTTCAGGTCTGTTGAAATGTTATACTGAGTTCCAGTGTTTTATTCTAAGAATGCAACATTTCCACTTATTGAAGGTGTCTGATCTGTGGGTTTTTGCTAATATTACTTGTCAAAAAAATATATTGTCAAAATCTCTGATCAAACCATAGGTTCTTCTCAAAGATCTATATCATTCCCAAGGAGAATTCATGATTTGATCAGCAAATTATGACATATTCTTGACAAACAATTAATGAAAGAGTATAAACTATTTATAACTACATTAATTATTGATACAATTAGATTTTAAAATTAGAATAAATAATTGAATAAATTTTTTAGAGCTCTTTTAAAATTGTTTCAATTCTTTAGAGCAACTTGTAACCTTCACTCAAGGAGAAAATCCCATGTTAAACTTTCTAGGCAGGGGTGGATCCAGGACTATCAGGAGGTACATTGTCTTTGAGAGGGGGTGCACCATCATATAAATTGGAAACTGCTGAGGGAGCATTCATTTTTTAGGAGGGGGTGGGCCGGAGGAATTGCAGGAATCAAATACAATAAAATGCAAGCTCCCACGGTAAGGAATTGAACTATATTAATGACCCACCCCACTTCCAAATATTAACTTTCAGAAAAACATGACCCACCCCCTTTCATAGAGTAAATTTCTTTTGGCCCACCCCTCAATTCCTCCAGCCCACCCCCCTCCTAAAAAATGAATGCTCCCTGATATTTTAGAAAAAATGTTGAGAAAAAAGGACCCAAAATCATCTCAGGAGGGGTGCACACCCCTGCACCCCCCTAAATCTGACCCTTCTAGGGCCTTTGACAAAAGTGAATTTTAAACTTGTTTTCTTTATTATTATAATTATAAGTTCCAAAAATCCCACAATGAGGGTAGTTGCTATGGGAGAGGCTTTAAAGATAGTCTGCTTAACGTCCCTATCACCTCTAGCCAGGAACTTCATAAATCATTTCTTTGTGAATGGAAAATCTGCCTTGTTAAATATTTCTTGATACACACATTTGCCTTTAGAGAAATGAAGTATTCAAAATTAGAAAATGCAAATAAGATGACGTCAACCCAGGAATTTGATGCCTCATTTTGTTTCAAATTTTCAAACAGGTGCATAAGGGTAAGGAGTAAATATGTCCATAGTGTGTAGTTTAGCACAGAAAACCTTTTCCAAAAGGTAAAATTGAAATTATAATAATTGCTTTATATACCGGTAGTCATGTTTTGTATATTTAATAATTTCTGGGTTGATGTCATCTCATTTGCATTTTTTCATTTCGAATGCTTAATTTCTCTGAAGGGAAATGTATATATCAGGAAATATTTAACAAGGCAGATTTTCCATTCACAAAGAAATGATTTATGAAGTTCCTGGCTAGGGGTGATAGGGACTTAAAGTTTTCTGAGAAGGGATATTCTAAGAATTAAGAATACAACCAAATTTTACCCCTGCACATTCAAAAAGTCTCTGCCACCCCTGCATACAAAGGAGAGGGAAAGAGCAGGGGAAGAAGGAAGGGAGCTTCCCCCCTCCACTCTTCCTTTGAGAGTTAGTGATGCCACTATTTCTCAGAAATGAACTATTAGTAATACCTTTGATCACCCTTGAAGAGTCAACGTTTTGGTTTTGATTGAATGTAGATAGTGTGGTATACGGCCTTTTAGGGGTTAACGTTTTCGTTTAAAAAGGAATATTTCGCATTTTTCTTCTGACAACCGACAAAATATGTGTCTAGCCAGTTAAATAAATAAACACATAAATAAATAAAAAATAACAACAAAAATAGATAAGATTAAATTTAGAACAGGCCCTCGAGATATCAATTGTTATTCGACCAAGACATCCTGTCAAATTTATTTTATAGGGGTCCTTCCCTTTTATTTCCGGGTTTCGGTACCTCTTTGGGACTCCCTATTTGAACTTGACCGATGGTAGGAAACCGAAACAATGAAATCATTGTATGACCGCTAACTAGAGCAATAAATCATGGTTTCTAGCTCTTCCGCTTCACCTCGGTTTCACCCGGGGAAGGGTGTGCGTGGGCCGTCCATCCGTACCAACGACTCCCATTTCGGTATCGGCACAAAATGTCGACATCTGTGTTCAACCTGAATTTGAAAGTAGGCTAATGTATTTTCAGTGGTTTGGAAAACTTATAAAGTTTTGGGAGAAAACTGATTTTTAAAAAGGCAACTTATGGTACCATTTGTGAAAATCCCACTTTTTGCGCCGTCGATTACATTCCTGAGATTTTGGATCTCTTTGTACATGATCATATGATCGATCTGAGGTCGCGAAGCTCAAAGTTCACATCATGGCCGTTCGGTTGTTTTTCAGAGAAATAAATCCCCTCACGAATGTCTTATCACGAAAAAAAAACTTAATGTAATTTTACATTTTTGATTCGACTAAATATCATTTAAATTACCTGACGATTAAATTATCAGGTATTATATAACGGCGTCCATTTCTTTGCCCTGAGTCACGAGAGACACGTCACGGCTAAAATACAGTACAGCTGACGTTGCGAGTCTTGAAACATGTATAGGCACGTAATTTCTGATAAAATAAAACACAACTGCCTCAAAAATGAAGGAGCTTGAATTTGTCACTGCTCGCATTAGCGTTAATGCGAGAAAAAGTTTCAGTTACGTGTGGTACTTTCGATAGTGAGTCAGTAACTATAGTCCCCTTTTGTTTATATTTCCGCGATGACGCACTCATTCGGCATGTAATATCAGTATAAAGCACGAACATCTCCCGCCAAAATGACTGGTAGCATAGCAACGGCCCGTCAAAATATTCCCAATTTGGAAAAATTACGTCATGTCGCAGTTCCGGTACCCGCTGATTGGTTGATCGCTGAAAATACAAGCAATCTACAGCACGCGGGAATTTTCCAGTAGAAAAGGAACTCGCACGCTGATTGGTCGTTAGTGACGTCAATGTTATCTGATTGGCTGGAATAAACACAAAGTAGATTTCATATTACTTCGGTGTCAACGTAATTCACCCATTCATTGAAAGACGTTGCTTTGAATAGAATCTTATGTGACTTTAAACCAAGAAAATAAACGTGAAAATAGCGCAAAGACGAAAGATTTGGAATTATACACTTAAAGGAAGACACTGTGGGCTTGTGTGTTGAATATGGAACAAGAAATGGAACGAATTATTCAAGTTTCTTTGACTAAAATTACGGACTGTCGCCGTCGTCGTGGTGGACCGATGTTGAGGCGAAGTTTACTGGTCTCTAATGTCCTAAACAATGCTATAACGACATCAGAAACATCATATAAAAACTACAGAACTCCTAAAGAAGTCGATGTCGATTGTGATGGCCTTGAACAAGAATCTATGTGTGTGGATCGACCGATTTCCTTGCGTGACGACGCGGGCGGGTCAGGAAATACACATGAGTTTAGAAATACGTCGAATAACAATGTGCACGATTCAAAAGTGCTTTGTGAAAGAACAGTAGCGCAAAATCAACTTGTAAATACAAATATCACTAAAGAAAAGGACCATAAAACATCTATATCGAACAATATAACGAACTCTTTACCATCAACTAAGGAATCGCATGGAAAGACTGTCTCCGTTGGGTTAAAACGCCCTCGGTCCCAGTATGCAAATGAGACTTGTGAAAAGCACGCGGTCACCCGAAAAAGGTGCCGAACAACTGAAAAGAACTCTATTGACAGTGAAAATATTGAACCTATGGATGTATCAGGACTCGTGAATGTATTTAGCAGTAGTCTGAGTGGTTTATCAGGATTTTCCGCCACTAGAACAGCCAGTGACACTTTCATATTCTCGTGTATAAACCCCCCAGTGAACAGTGGATACAGCGTACCGGCATGGCAGCAAACAGTCGCAGCTTTCTAAGTTTTTTTCCTAGAAAGTTAGTCACTGTTAAGCTATTGTATAAGATATGGCTTTGGATATGCTTTATTGTAGTTTTTCGCTGACATTACAAGTGGCGTTACGTAACAAAGCTGGATTGTCGAGCCAACCTCGTGCGAAGAATCAACAATCATGGCAGCTTGTTCGATCACAACTTGTCTTACTATATGTTCTATCCATAAGCAATATTTCTCTTCCAAGTCGACACATACCGATTTGCTACAAAGAAGACTTTCAGACAGAATAATTCTGACGCAATCAAAACTTTATCAAAATATAAACATCTTTGTTTGGACATAGTTTTTGAAATTTTGATAAAACACGACAAATTTACAAAACAATGGAAAACTTAATCGTTATTCCGTTTAATAGGATGACTTGTAAAATATAAAAAAGATATTTTAAAAATGATTCAAAGTTGTATGATTTATACTTGAATAAAATTCTTTATATACAATATGCCTTTGTGGTAACTTTTCGGTGGGTGAGTCGAAGTTCGTGGTTTTAACGGAAGAAGCAACATTTCCGTGACTTAGCATAACTTGTGGAGTCGACTGACGTCATAGCCTATTGTTAGGAGGGGCTTTCGACATATAAACATCCACACATTCCATAAATGACGACAAAGTATCAAGAATTATAAACCGTATATGGAAGAGTGACCTCACCACAAGTAATGATGGAATATGGATTTATCTACAAAATACTTCTTATAAATTTATAAAAATCAGCAAATTTTTGAAAGTGAAAGTGAAAGAAATCTTTTTTAGGATGTTATTTACCCCCAAATTAGGGCAAATATTCCAACTTCTTGATCAAGACATATATTATGTTCTTATAAATATTCATAGAGGTTAATAGGAAGTTTCTGCATGTTTTTTCAAACAATACAGACTGAAACATTTTCTTGCTTCATTTATGCAAACTGGCATTTTTGATATCTTATTTATTTTTCAATGATTGATAGGGTTATATTTAGACTGAAACTTTTGGCCAATTTTAAATTAAACTCTAAATGCAAAGGAATGAAAAAAATGTGTTTGTATTTTTTATTTGTGTACAGTAGTTCATAGAGTGCTTTTAGTCTCACTGTTGAATAGTTAAGTAAATTTATTAAATTTAGTTAGTGTCACCTAAAATAGCAAAAGGTTGCCAAAGCTTTGTCAAGCAAATCAGGGAGGGGGGGGGGGGTCCACTAATCACTGAGTGAACATATTTACAAAATATAGAATGCAGAAACAAAGCATTCTACCTTATCACTTCCCCCATTGAAACAAACTGTTTTCACATGAATTCAAATTTTGGGATGTCACCTAAAATAGTAAATAACTTATCTAATTTAGTTGATTTCACCTATTCAACAGTGACGCTAAAAGCATTCTACACCTTATTTGATGTTTAGGAAAACTTAGTACTCTACAGTGAAGATGGAAAAAGATAAAGGATGATATTGAACATTCATGCCCTAAGTGATCATCTAGGAGATGAACAGTGCACCCCCTACCCCTCCCTCCATCAGTGCCACATTACAAGCCACATAGATTAGAGAAAAGTCAAAACAAGGATAATGACATTAATCTCCCACCATTTTGGTACATTTGTATTCCTAGTATGTATTCAGCCCCAGAGGGTTACTCCTGGATGTGTTGTGGTTTGAAAATTTCCACTGGATTCAAGTTTTTATTTCCATTGTTTTATATTCTTAATTCACTTCCTTTCAATAAATTGCATCCTTCACAACCAAAATACTTAGCTTAGTAACACCCACCATAAATTCCTTAACCTAACAATTTAACAACCTTTAGAAAAATTTAAACCAGTTGAAAAATTTTAACCAAAACAGATGCGTGGCTAGTTGTCATGATTCAGTTTTTAGGCTCGCAAAGTTGGTATAACTTACAGTTGTTTTGGAGCAAAATTAGTGAATTTTTGAATGGCAAGTATAATTACCAAAAAGCCTTCAAAATATACCTTTTCCTAT
The DNA here is from genome assembly GCA_029948255.1 of Telmatactis stephensoni. Classification (NCBI taxonomy): domain Eukaryota; kingdom Metazoa; phylum Cnidaria; class Anthozoa; order Actiniaria; family Isophelliidae; genus Telmatactis; species Telmatactis stephensoni. The sequence continues at coordinate 107,247 of JALIZF010001354.1, read as the reverse complement.
CTAGAATTGGTGAAAATGGATATTTTTTGGTTTGGGGTTGAATTGTTTGAATACTTCTGGTGTCTGGTCTGAGCAATGGCACCACACCCACCCACCCACTCACACACACACAACTTTTTTCTGACCAATTCACTCCCTCAACCAACAAATTTTGGGATGTTTCACTAGTGAGAGTTCTACAAATCTGACCCTGTTAATATTGTGATACTCAAAAATAGAAAAATCCATGAACACAATAAACTGTTGACAGATATAGCCTATTAAAGACCAATTCAATGAAAGATTAACAAAAATCCACACCCTATTCATAGAATAAATAAGCAAACAAACAAAAAACCAATAAATTACTGACAGTCACCCTGTTAAAGACTGTATGTACCTCAGCCAACGAAATTGTTTAATATACCCCATTTCAGAGAGCACAGCCAAAAATTATTCTTTAACACATCCTCATATAGTTCATATTCAGCTATTTCAAAAAAGGGTGATGGGTCAAACAGCGAATGGTGATTGCATGACTGAAAGGAACATTACTGTGGTTACGCTATTAGACTGTTATCCAGCACGGAGATATGAATTGCCTATCGACCACTTTGTCCAATAAGGTCTTTACCTCATGGTACCAGCATTGCTTGCAATGGGTATTTAATTAATGAAAAAGAAGCAATTCTATATGAGGTATACCCTAGGGGTAGAGTATTATGTAAAAAAAGCAGATGACTGTAACTTTGGTCTAACAATAATTTACTAAATTTCTATAATAAGTGTCTGCTATGCAAACATTTGACTAATGGTTTTTTTCTCTAGATTTGTTTATATCTTTACAAAATTATAGTGGTTTCTTGAAATGTTGTATTGGCTCAAATGAAATGAGTTTACCAAAGAGAAAATGCTGAACTATAGGAAACTTTGCCAGTACCTGAAATCATAAGAAGATTTAATTCAGATATTTTTGTGTACTTTGTACTTTTTATAACCTAATTTTCTTACTAACCAAGGGAGCACATGCTTTGTTTTGCATGTTTTACAAATATTCAATCATATACAACTATCTTCTTTTGGATATATCTACTGGCAAGTGGAAAGTAGGCACTAAAACAACATCCAGCGAGCCCCACCAAAGGGCAAGAAGAGGCCAAAGGTCCTCTTGGACTCACTTGGTGTTCTTCTAGCACCAACTTTTCATCATGTCAGTGAATAAATGTTTTTAAAAGTCATAAGAATTGAATATAATTATTAAAGCATGCAAAACAAACAGTAGTCTGCAGTGAACTAACCTCTTTCTTATACATTTTTATAAGCCCAGAATTAACTTTACTCCAATAAGGCACATTACTAATACCCCATAATGTATTTGAATGTTCTGCAAATGGTCCTGTTTTCATCTGTAAAATGAATAATATTGCCGTCATTATTGGTTTATTGATTAACATCAATCTCATTCCCATAGCCATTCTTTCTGTGCAAGTTATTTCATCAATCATACATGGTAAGAAAAAATGGCTCTACTGCAGTGTTTGTGCTGGGATTTTTTGACTTTTGGACATTTGACACATTTAGGGATATTTAGATTTAGATAATTAGGTGATGGTAATCTTTCATAGAAAAATACAGCCTTGAGATCACTGGAGATAAGTTCTTTATGTACAAAATGTTGTACATTCAAAAATGTATTCAGACAGACATTTTGTCTAAAACATGTTTTTGGACATTTGAGGAAAAAGTAATCTCTGAAGGCCAATGGTACAGTCGATTTCATCTAAGCGAAAACACTTGTAAAGAAAGCCGCCACTAACTGGGGGCAGTACGTCTAGGTTTTGATGCCTAAAATTTGACGTTTAGCACGTGCAACTTTGACGTTTAGGTCGCAGATCGAGTTCCCATAGAAGATATTTTTGAAGATATTGACCCTGATTTAGTTATGTATGCCAATAAAAGTTCAGACATAACGGTTTCACGTCCAACAAAACAATGAAATACTGGCAGGAACAAGATTTTGAAACTGTTGAAGGACGGATTCCCAGTTGTCTGCTAACTTCTTGGATTGGAGGTACTATACCGATGCTTTTTCTACCGCTTCATATCTCAACGAAGACGGGAGAGCTGTTCCAGGTTTATAATTGCGTCCAAAAACATTTGCATGAATCATGTTTACTCACACGAACTTGATGCAGTTGTCCAACGGTCTCGAAAAACTTAATGTTTACATTCAAAACCACAAAGTCGGTGGGCCCAAATGTCAAAGTTGCAGGTGATAAACATCAAATTTTAGACATCAAAACCTAGACGTACCGCTCCCAATTAGTGGCGGCTTTCTTTTCAAGTGTTTTCGCTTAGATGAAATTGACTGTAATTCTAAATAGCTACTGCTACAATTCTCAATTTTAAATAGTACTATGAATTCTGACTAATTATGTAATTATATAAAAAATAACTCTTACAGTATTTATGAATTTAATGCAATCAATAAACATGTAATCTTCACTGTGATGCTTGATGATGTCGGGGTCTAAAAAGGATTTTGGAAAAATGTCTGGATGATCTGGAAAAAAACAAACATCACCATTTAATATACATTATTTTACAATGAATTTGCAACGTCTAAAGTTCATCTAAAGTTTTCTTGAGGAGACTGCAACCTGATGATGATGATGAAGTTTCAAATTTTATGAATCTTTTTATTCCCCTCTTCAGAAGCTGGAGCATTGCCTAAGATGTTTGATAGTAGGTTGCATTATAGCAGTGTTTCACTAGTAGAGCAGATTTGGTATGACTCTGAAAATGGCATTATACAGTCATGACACAGTTACAGCAGGAATTCTGAATGTTTTTATAGACAACATGGCATTGATACAGCTATGGCACAGAAAGGTCCATTTCACACTCCTATGAAATCTGCTCTGTAGTGTACTACATGTATAACAGGAACTGGCTTCTTACCAATAAGCTGTGCACTTCCCCAGATAAATGGAATAAACTGAAAGTCATCCAGACCCCACACTCCATGGCTGCCTGCTGGCTCCATTCTATACACACTTTGTAATTTGTGCATTAGATGCAGGTATCTACAGCACAAACAACAAGAATAATAATTTTTGGGGTTGAATGTTATTTATATGAAACCAATAAATATTAATAGATAATTATCCATGTCTCATGATAGAGATATTTATTTTCTTTACCTGTTAAAAATCTTTAAAACAATTGTTTCTTTATCATTGTCCTCAAAAACTCTAAGTTTGAAGAGACAGCAGAGGTAGGCTGCAAATGAGGCCTCGTGACCTGAACCAAGTAGGAATATCATTATATAATTAATAGATACTTATGGATTAGACTGATGCTAGGAGTCAGTCTGTTGTTCCTTAGTTGGGCTTCCTGTGGTGGTAGCTCTCTACCAGTGCATAAGAATGAAAACTAAGACTTATGGAATCAGACGACCAATGACCGAGCACTTGAAAAGCAAGAGATAGACTTGGCTGCACCTTGTGTTCCTAAGCTTGCTTTTCACTTGCTCTACATCTTCCATCGTGTTTATATCAGTACTTACAGAGACATGCGTGTGCATTTTGCTTAAATAAAAAGAACACTAGATACTGTTCTTGTTATAATTAAGATACTCTAAAATGATATCATAAACTTGACCTCTGTAGTGGGACACCTCTTTCATTTGGATACTTTTCTCTACTTTTTTAGTGTCTATAGGTGGATCTTTTGTTTACAATTTTTGCTCATTAGCATAGGCATTTCTCTTTTCAATCAAATTAATACCAAATTACCTCTGAATATTTTACAGGGCATGGCAAAATAGCTTTCCTTGGAAATTTGAACTGACACATGTTTTACTCCACATGGGAAGTGTTGGAATGGCGGAGAGGGATGGTGTAATGTGTTTTTTTTTCACATATTAAAGTAAGCATCCATTATTGTTCATTATCATTTATATTATTACATGTGTACCTGTTCCATAGTCTATTCTTGTTCGATTTCCAAAACTATCTGCAAGATGGAGATGCATTAACCAATAACACTTTAATGAACACATAATTACATTTATGCTGCTAGTTAGTAGCAATAGTGCATAATTTAAAACAAGAGTTGGTAAATTAAACACATCAAAAGACGTGGCCAAAACAATATCTCTCAAGCAAGGTTACTTGATAGGTATATATGCTTTGCACAAGTCAGACAATATCAAAACTCCTTATTCACCTTTGAGATATGCTTCAAGTTCAATTGATGCCCCTTTGATTTCCTCAGGAAGCAGAGACTCTGTCATCGGTTTTAAATTCTATAAAAAGTACACATAAATGTGAAATTCTATATCCTGTGAAAAAGGGCTATAAAGCATGACACTTTTTATAGGTTTTGTTTCATAGGCCTATTTGCTGCGAGCGAAGCCAGCAGCGACACTAATCATGCAGTGGGATTCCTGTGTGTCATGCGCGGCGTGTTTATAGACCAGCTTTGAACTTCACTTTATGGTAGACGTCATCAAAATATCTTTGGAATGATAATTAATGGTCATATACCTCTGTCATACGATCAAACCAGTCCCTATATGCTTTATTGCCAAAACGCTGTGGTTGATCAATAGGAGGAATTTCATCGATCCATTTATCCATGCAGTCCAGCATGTCTACAACTTTTTGACATATCTAAAAGGTTAATAAATTAAAGTAAAAGAATACATCATTCTATAATTAGTACATTTTATGTACAAACTTGTAAACTAGTATTAATTGATTGTATTAATAATAATATTTACAGTGGATGGTTGCTGAACTTCTGTTATCTTTTTGCCTTTTACAGCTTCACCAAGAAGTGTGATAAAACCAAGAATGTCATGATACCCCTTTAACATAACAAAATTAATAAAAGTTGTAAGTCAAAAATGATTCAACTGAGAATTTATATGTATACTGTAAATGATCTCATAGCTAGTACAATGAATACAATTTTTTGTCCTTTATTGGCATCTTTGGTCTTGGCTGTTGAGTTTATTTTGTTTATCACTTGATTTGCAAATGAGTAATAGTCATCCTTGGCAGAGATTCTTATTTTACAAGAGTTGCAGAGTTTGTATATATAACATGTATTTATTATATTGACGTACAAACTCCACCTATTGAGACATCAAAGTAAAGCTCTGCAATCTAATTGGTTATGGGTATTCAAAGTTGTCAAAAAGTAATCAAAAAGTTTGTGGTAGTGGCAATGGTTTGAAGCATAGCACTGTAAAGGTAAAAAATTCGTGTTTCCAAAGGCACTAGGTGTTACATGGTGCAATTTTTCTTGCAGCTTGCAATACAATGCTGTTGTGTTGCAAGTTGCAAAAGAGATTACATGTGCAACACCCTTCTCTGTAACTTGTAATGCAACATTGCAAGTTGCAGAAAAAGGTTAAAAGAGGATCTACTTTTTGCAACATTTCGAAGCTAATTGCAGTGTGTAACATCTATCCAGCAACCTGCAATACTATGCTTTCATTAGTATTGCATTGCATTGCAAATTGCAAGCAAATTGCAGCGTGTAAGAGGGGCGACCCTATATCGCGGAATGGCGGAATGACGGAATGGCGGAAAACACCTCCAAATCCTAAAAGGCGGAACGACGGAAAATACCCCCCAAATACTAAAACGCGGAATCAACAAAATCATAAAAATTAAAAAAAAAAATTAAAATAAAACCTAAACTAATATAAGCATATCTACGCATAGTTCAGTTCAGTTTGATTATAGTATCATCAGTTATACTTGGCGTTTAGTTCATTCGATTCACACCACTGATGTTATATTTAGACTTCCACCGGGTTTTTTTACTGAAAGATATTGATTGTTTAGAAACATGAGAACCTAACTGCTCATTATGATAAAAAATAAGAAATATACTCTAGCAATAAATGATCATTTATCACAAATCCTCAACATTGACAATTATGTATTTTATTCCTTCTTTTCTTTCTTCCTCTCCTCATTCATTAATTCATTTAAATTCATCCATCCTTCCGTTTATTTATCAAGTGATAAATTCATTAATTCACGATTATGCAAATTATGTCACTCACTCACTCACTTTCCTGTAAACTTCTGGTCTGTCAAACTAGCTTTACTTCCTTTACGGTGCTAAGTTCCGTTACAATAATTTTCGGCGATTTGTTCCTACAGTATAGTACTCGAGAAGCTTTGAACGTAATGTAACTGTTGTAGATTTGTGTACAAGCAAAAATTTTTAGGCACATGATCTCAGCTCGGTAAAAATTGCTCGGTAATACAAGTTTTTGATATGGCCCTCTACTTACCTCATGCTCTACACAGGTCAACACTCCGCGAAGATTGTACGTGTCGGATGTTAGGCGAAAATGCTAACAGATAATTTCTCATTCCTTGCCACATTTTGTATTGAACTACTCTCAGCTCCCTCATGCAGCTTGGAATAAATTTCATCGCATCTCCTTTGAGCTGTTTGACACTCGGACGTAAAAACCTTTCTGAATGGACATTGTTTCTGTTGTCAAGCAACAAAAATCGTCGCAAGTCCAACATCAACGAGTCATCCAAGCATTTAGTGTTTGTACTCTATCAACACGAGAGTAAATGTTGAAATAGAAAGCAAACGAAATCACAGTTTGAGTACGAACTGCCGCCTGCCGAAACTGGTCTTGAGTAGAACAAACAATGCTTGGTACTGAAATATGTTTTTGTAATTTTTGTGCAAAAACAACACATTCACCCATTGACAAAAGAACTTTTAATGCTTATAGAAAATCAAATTATTCACTTTTTATATTTTATATTTTACTTTTTATTTTTTGTTTACTATTGTTTTGCAACAGTTCAAATTTCTTCATTTTATTGCCATTTTTTATTTGTTTGAATTAGTTTTGTGAGTTTGTTGATTCCGCGTTTTAGTATTTGGGGGTATTTTCCGTCGTTCTGCCTTTTAGGATTTGGAGGTGTTTTCCGCCATTCCGTCATTCCGCCATTCCGTCATTCCGCCATTCCGCGATATAGGGTCGCCCTGTAAGGGCGCCTTAATTAAATGAAGTTTAATCAGATCAGTCCTGACCTGACTGAATACAGTTTGTATTCAATTGTGAAATTACATTATCATGTAAGCATTGAGTTTTTAAACTCACAACACAGGACAGGTAACCATATATTTTTCCCTAAATGATCCGTGTAAAAAAACTGAAATTTTTACCTGTGACCTTTCCCATGTTCTGACATCTGTCGGTTGCAAAATCATACGTTTTGGTTCAACAAAAACAACAGCAGGCTTTTCTTGATTTGACGATGATTCCGAACCTAAAGTCAAAGCAAAAAAACTAGACCAATTCGAATCTTATGAAAACATTTAATCAGAAAATGTCAAAATATATCTAAAAGTACCTTCGGAATCCGCCATGATGAAAGTATACCGCTAAAAGTTGCGTGCGGGCTCACAAACAGCACAGGAACCCCATATGGTTGTGAAAAAGTAATTTCTGCAGTGGCTAAACGGAATCAAGATATCCTATTCAATTCCAAGATATCCTTTCATCGTGCATGAATGTAATAAAAATGGATATGATAAAAGTATATAAATTAAACCTGCACAAATTGGCATGTTTTCTTTTTCTGAAAAAAAAAAAAAAAAATAAAAGATAAATAAAAAAAAAAAAAAAATGAAATAAAAAAAAAAAACTTTTCCTGTTAAAAGAAAAATGTTTCAGGGACATCCCTCACAAACCCTCACATACAATGTTGTTCAGTCATTGCACCCTGTGGATTTGATTTGGGGAGGGAGGGGGTGAGGTGGAAATGTCATTTTGTTCCAAACTTTTGCACACTCAAAAAGTCAAATATGCATCCAGTTCTATTTTTTGTAACTTCGCCATTGTGCATGCAAGGCTCTCACTCAGAATTCAAAAACCAAAGGCAAACTGTCTTGTCTGTCTGCATGTCAAAAATCAAATTTCCATTGTTTGAGAGCCTTGCATGCGTGATGGCAAATTACTAAAAATAGCCTTAACCACCACAAACGTTGCACAGACAGAACATTGCTGTCTTAGTATTGTGGTCTCTCCAGCCCTAAGGGGTCGGAATAGGGTAGTAGGTACAAAGATTGGGGAGATGGAAAAAATAGCCAAGATTTCCTGTCCAGAATTTGTAATTTAACAAGGTCCTCATATATTTTTTTCTTATTATATGATTGAGTCAGTTTCCTCTGTTATTTGTAGGGCTTTATATCCCATATCTCCCTGTTCATTACAAATTTAAGGGCTCTATCCAGATATATATTGCAGATATTGCCATAATGTGTAGTACGTAGTTCCAGAAAATATCCATCCCCCACCATGGAGGGAAATTTGTAAAATGGACCCTATCCTCTGGAACTTCCATTTTTCTTCCATACAAACTCTGTAATTTTGTTCTTTCTCTGACCCCCTCCCCTCCAGAATTTCCAATTCCCTCTGTGGTGGGGTATATGAATTGATATTTTCTGGAACTTAACACAATACAGATATTGCCCTAATGTCCCACACTTCGCCGAAACGTCATAACTTTATCTCGCTCATCTTTACAGTTTTATGTATTAACAAATCCTTATTGATACAAAGTCCCACACTTCATCATCTACAAATTTGGACATTGGAGAAATTTTTGACCAAACCCCAAAATCATGTACTAATTAATAAGTTAGCAAATTTATGGTAAAAAAATTCTGAGTGTTGATAAATAACTGTATGGTTCAAACCTGGGGCCTTCTGCATACCTATATGAGGCCCAGACATTGGGGTTTACACTTTGGGAGTTTTGGCCAATTTTTAACATGGTTTTATGTTTTTTTACGTCATATTTTGGGATTGTGTTTGAGTAAAAACCTCCTCAATCATATAATAATTAAGCCAGTTAATAACATTGAATCACTTAGCCTTTTATCCACATGTATATGGCTAGCTAAAAGCCTTGGTTCTAATTAGGGCTTCTTTTTGTCTTTCTTCTTCAGGCTCTTACTCATGCATGCACATAACTTCTAAAATAATTAGCATGCAACATTTAAAAACCTGCTTCCACCTAGCTGTTACTTCCAAAGGCAAATGTCTGGTTTGTCTACTTTTTGCTAGAAAAAATTATAATAAGTTCTAATTTCAAAGTTTTTTGATAACTGTGCCTTTTTACTCCTATCACATAACATCTTACATTTTTGGCTTTATATTTCAAGGTTGGCACTAATTAGCAATATATTGGTCTACTATTAGGGCTAACTTGGTCTTAGATACCCAGTCATTCTAACCACTTGATGAACCATCCAGCCATCTCTCAACCTCTGCAATAATATCTTCTCTTTCAATCTTGTTCATTATCCCTAAAAATGCTTCAACATTAATTCTATACTGCAGTAAGATGTCGTGAGTTGGTGATCCCTTCTGTCCTTGATATAAATCAATCTTAGTCTTCTCAACACCAAGTGCTTCAGCAAACATGCGGTAATCCCTAAAAAAGGGTTCTGATGCATCAAGCATTTCGCAAATTTTTGTATACAATGGTTGTGGTAGTAATGTGACCTGTAATTCAACCCTCTGTTGTTGAGAGAGATGGTCCCAGTTCTGTGACAACTTTGTATCTCGTGTTAAATTTGATGTATAACCTTGAGAACTTTTGTTTAAGGGATGATCAGATTTCTGTGTTGCTTCTAAGATATGGTTTTGTTTTTGCTCTTTGGTAGCTGGAAAAAAAAAGGTAGGTAAAACTGAGGAGTCATGTGATATTTAGGTTCTTTTGGGAGGGAGAATGGGGAGGAGAAGGGAAGGAGGAAGTGGGCTGAAGAGGGAATGAAAATCTGAAGGATGGGAAGTTAGAAAAGTGAGCCTGCACAGACGCTATTGTTTAAAAAATATCTGCCCATTATGCTTCTAATTAAGGAGCATAAAGGTCAATCCTAGCAAATCATATTGGGTAAACACTGTGAGTCATAATTTTGATAGTTAACTGATTCCATATGGCCTGTACACTGTAAAACTTACAATGTCATTAATAATGTCATGGAATTCACCTTGGTCAGACTGACCATGAATTTAAAATGACTTTCTCTATTGCTACTGCCCAACGGTAAGAAAAGAATTATGTTTTACCTTGTAGTATTCCCTTCTGCAACTCAATAACCACATCATTTCTGTTAATATCTTGCAAACACTTAACAAACTTCCCAACAGTAAAATGTGGGTCTCCAGCAAAAATCCAGTCCAGTAGCAACTTAGTGGGGTTTCTATTATGAACCCTTGAGGAATCAAAGCCCTCGTAAATATGTTCTGGTATTCCCATCTTGTATGCAAGATTTCTCCAGTTTTTGAAAGGACCATCTTTATCCAGTAGATCACTGAGTTCATACATAATAGGTGCTTCTGGTTTCAGTTCATTTCTAACAAGAGCATTGTCTACGGACAGAAATTGCTGGCATTAGTGCAAAGGAAATGAGTACTAGTGTAAGCCCCCCCTGGGGCTTATTCATTCCAGGCATTTTTCAGGGGGGTCTTAATGGAGAGGAATATATCAGAAAGGGGGGCTTATTTGATAGGAAATCTTGCAAAAGATTCAATATTAATTGATTTAGGTAGAAAAGGAGACAACAGGTAGAATAGAGAAAAAGAAATGGAAAATGAAGAGAAAGAAAGAAAAAAGGGTTGATGAAAAGGGATGAGGAAGACAGTAGAGGATGAGTGGGATTCCTTAAAAATGCTGTAAGTTCACTGTAGGATAGAAATCAACCTACTAGGTTAATGCAGTTTCACCTAGGTCAGCTGAAATCAAAATAATTGACGTGTAACATACGTGTAACATATTTACACTATGTCTATAGTTACAAAATAAAAAATAATCTTAATATATCAATCATAAATGTAGCAAAGACCAATATTAACCCTTTCGCTCCTACAGCGCCCGAAACCAGCCGTAAAAATTCTACTCATCTAAAAAATTACTTCTTCCTAAAAAAGGACAACTCAAACTCAACTTTGGTACCAAAGTAAACTCTAGTAAATGAGTCAAGTTTTGAAAATCAAACATTGTGAAACAACTGGCGATTTCTGCAGAAATTCGTCATTTCAAGGCAAGGAAAGGAAAAAATCACCATTTTGGGCTCAATTTTCATCCTTGAAAATCACACATTTTGGACCTCAATTTTTCTCAACAAATTATCCTTTCCTGCACACGAAACGGCATTAACAACCAAATTCAGTCCTAGTCTTGTGTTCTCATGGACTTTTTGGCTTTCTTTTCCTTTCACGGACACAGCTGCGGCTGATTCATTGTGGCCATTTTGCAAGCACGTGTTTTGGGACTTTTACGACCTAAATGCATTCTGGGTAATTCAGCTCCCACACGACAGCCACAGCCCTTCCCTCCATCTTTTAGAGTTTTTAGTAAAGTCTCGAGCCCCCTCGGAATTCTGCCCAAATTTCGCGCTTGCTGTGTTCCTTAATCGTCACAACTCCCAAAAAATGCCATGGCAGGTCCGAGAAATTGCCCTTGGACGAGCTTCAAAGCACACTTCGTCTTGGCGCCACTCAAAATTCACCCAGTCAAAGCTATGAGCCAAAATGCCTACGAAGTGTTAAACCTTGACGAATTCTTATGGCAAGTAAGCTCTCTGCTACTTCCAGGCTTAATGATGCCCAGCCAGTAGGAACCAAAGGCGAAAAAAGGCTCGAAACTTCACAGAAATCCAAGTTTTCTGGACTTTCAAACGCCACCATTACTCGACCAAAAACGCTACCGCTTCAAACTGGTTTCAACCGGTTAACTTGAGCCCTCAATAGTACAAAACAGCAGAAGTTTCTATGGTTACTCCAGTAAGCAGGCGAAAAAATACACAAATCGATTATGACCTCAAAATCGCGTAAAAACCTCAAAAATCCCCAGTAGCGAAAGGGTTAAGAGATTGTACATTGCATTTAAACAAGACCAATATTAAGAGATTGTACATTGCATTTACAGTGAAAATTGTTGCATTGCGACCTCCAACACTGGTAAGATTTTGGTCTTTTCTGATCTGTCCATCATTCTTGGGGGCGGAGCTTTCATGAACTCATTCAGTGATTGATTGATTTGAAAGAAGCTCAGTCCCCAAGCTGATTGGCAGCTCAGAAAAACCCAAAATCAAAACAATTTGTAATTTGCTGGTCACAATGCAACAATTTTGGTTGTACATGTAAATAACTAAACTTCTCTTACCCTTGACATTGTATCTTTCAAAAACTTTTAGCACATCATAACGATCCATGTCTTTAAAATACCCCTTGAGTTTGTCAATGGTCAAACCTTCAAATGAAGTGGAGATTCTGACATGAAGGACCAATTGTTTCATTGGACCAAGTTTAGGCTTTCCAAACTGATTAAATACTTTCTTAGGGATTCCACACTTAGAAGCCAATGCTTTCCAGTCCATATACCTTCTTGGGGTATCAAGTTTGTCTTTGAACTTTTCAACAAAATCATCATTATCAGAGATTTTCCAAGAATTATCATAGTCCTCTAAATTAAAAAGAGCAAAAATATATTATAAACTACATTTATTTTCTGCAAAAACACTTGTCACAACAGTTACTGATGAGCTCAAACTTTCAGTTTGATTTTGGGTTTTTATGATCTGCCAATCATGTGAAGGGGGACAGCATGTTCAAATATGCTGTATTATATAAAGTACAATTTTAACTTTTTAGATCTGATTTATGTACAAATTTAATATTGTGTAGTTCCAGAAAATATATCCATAACCCCCACCATGGGGGGTGGGGTGGGGGGTGGGAATTTGTAAATCAACCCCCCTATCCTCTGGAACTTCCATTTTCCATTTATTTTTTCATACAAACTTTGTAATTTTGTTCTTTCTCTGCCACCCCCCTCCCCACCAGAATTCCCAATTCTCTCTGTGGTAAAATTATGGATATTTTCTAGAAATACACATTTGATATTAATATGGTAGCCATCCAATCAGCACACATGCAGTATTTTAATTATTTTATAAATGTCTTATATATAATATATATATATATACACTGTAGTATCAAATGATACTCATACCTTTTTCCAGTATTTGAATGAGATCATTTCTACCTGCAGATCTCAAAATGCTCTTCAGCTGAGCAAAAGTCATTTCAGGTTTCCACATTTTTAAATGATCAAAAAGATCGTCTGTTGGACTGTGCTCTGAATCACAGTCAAATGACATACTAACATCTGATGGTACATCAAGGGCATGTGCAAGATGTTCCCAGTTACAGATTACTCTATTATTTCTTCGATTCAACAACTGTGAGAGTTTTATAACCAGGGGACCATTTTCAGGAAGAAAGTCTTTTAGGAAGAGATCTGAAACATGAAGTAGAGAATAATAACCTTGGGCTCCCTTTGTCACCCTTAGACCTAAAGGGACTGGGCAGAGAACAGGTGTGTTGTTTATCGTATGGACTCTTTTGATAGTCCTCCAGCATAGATAGGAGTCCATTCAAAGGACTATCAAAAGAGTTCATACAATGAACAACACAAGGAGGATTGGCAGAGCTTCCCGTGAAGCTTTGCGCACAAATTACCGTAGTGACCGGAAGTGAATAAATTGGAACAGCTGATTCTGTGGTTGAGATTTGGTTTTTGAAGTTGCTTTTTTATCGTTTTTTGGCGAAAAATAGACAAGAGAAATGCAAGAAAACCTTCTCTAACATGTGTTTTCCATTTCAGAAAACTTTAAAACATCGTGATCTGTTTTTGTTGATTTTTTTCGTCGCTTTGAATTATCGTTTTTTTCACCGTTTGTAGAAAATGCCGGGACAGTGACAAACAACCCAACAAAATAAGTAAAAATCAGCTTGAAAAATTGAACATATAGGAAAAATACCCTTATTAACTGCTAGAAGAAGAAATTTGGATGTTAATTTTTAGAAAGGGCTCCAAAGGGCTCCATGTTTTTGTGATGAACAAAAGACATGAACATTGCCCTTTTACGGTTGAAGAACTATGAACAAGAAAGCAAATATGACGTGTGGTTGATGGGAAGGGCAAAACCTCGGCTAAGGAATTAAAGCTATCTTCGAGTTATGGAGTTGATAACTAAATAGTTTCACCGATAAAGACATGGTTTTCTGACGAATGAGTTTGTGTGGCTACAAATTTTACTTTAGTAAGGAAACCAAAACTTAAAGATATAAAAAAAGACTTTCCATCTATCCAATTTTAGTTTAATTTACAAACAATACAAACTGAGTTTCACAAGCAAAAAAGTGTAAATATTCAAAGAAAACGACTTGGTTGAGCATTAATTTTCAAACGACGCCAGTCAGTTAAATTAAACAAAGTTTTTTTTTCTTACTTACGCACAAAGACATGTACAATGTACAGAAGAAGATTTCCAAACTTGACCGTCGCCACGAGACAACTTGTACATTATTCGTAAAAATCCAACTACGCCAGTGAAGAGGTGTTTTAACACAAGCTATTGGTAAACAGCCAATAGATAATTCAAATCGACAGCTTCTCGTTTACCAGCAAAATCCTCATTCTGTAAGCCTCTTTCAAACTTCAGCTTCAGCCAAAAACACGGCTTTCAATTCACCATGTTTAACGCTGCCTGATTCATCGAAGAGCACGTAAAGACTTGCAAATCTTGAAGAACTGTAAGTTATATGGTCTTATATTTTACCGTTTCGTCTTTTTTCGAGTCATAGTTCCATTATAAAAACAGAAAACTCTTTGCTCAGCATAATTAATTTCTGCCAGATTCCTTCGATGAAAGTTGTCAAACTATTGTCAAAAACGCCGCTTCTTGAGTCACACTGATTAGTCAAAAGTACGAACACTTTTGTCCAAGTTTTGAGAATATTATTAGTTTTGATCATAAAAACAACACAATTTGATTGTTCTTGATAAAAGCCATAGAAGATAGTTTTCTATGACTCTCGCTGACTAGTTTTGATGTAAAGGTCTGTAAAAGGGAACACAAAAAACCTCCAGTTTCGGCTGTTTTCTCAGGAAAACTTGTGACCAATGACGGTATTTACCTCTAAACATAGACAACTTTCGATAACAACCTTTTGCGTCTGTCCATAATCAAGGCAATGCAGAATTTTTGTGGTCTTGTCCATAAATGCTTTCGACTTACGAGCTCCTATCTCTAAGAAATCCATCGCCAAATGACTGATCACGTGATCAGCAAAAAGTGATAATATAAGTTGTGCGCAAAGCATTATGGGAAGATCTGCCAATCCTCCTTGGAACAACACAACTGTTCTTTGCCCAGTCTCTCTAGGTCTAAGGGCAACAAAGGGAGCCCAACGTTATCATTATTCTCCATAAAGCATAAGCTTTGAATATATTTTTCTTTTAAACAGATGAACTTTTTTTAATCTGTACATATTTGTTTTCAAGTGCAATGAGGAAATCAAGATGTTGAACTGAAATTCATTCATTATTCTTTTTTTTTTTTTTGGAAATCTGGGACAAATAAAAAGGAATCATTATTGAAATTTTATACTGTCTATTTAAATAGGTATCTTGACAAGAAAAAAGGAAGGATTTAGGCTTATGATTCATAACCAGCTTTTTAATTTTTTTAAACTACAATGAGGGGATGGGAGGGGAGGGGTGGTGGGGGTGGTGTTAAGGTGTAAACCTGCCCAGGTCATAATCAATCTATATCATATAGTATAGAATTTGACATTTGAAAGGTGCCCAAGAATAGGAATTGGACTTTGGCATCAACAAAAATGTCAAATTCCCCTGGGTCTGCCCGGCCCCCCTCCCCTGGGGCTAAATATTGGGAAGTGGATAACCAGCACTTATTTGCAATCTCATCGGTCATTGACATTCTAAAACTCACCTTCCATGTTGACAGTGACACTTTCAGTCTCAGAGATGCCATAATGACTATTGTCAATATTAATGCTGGGTTGCTTTGATTTATAGACCAGAGAATTTGGAAATTTTCTTTCATTGGAAATGAGTTCAGTTTGCTCAACGGGATGACGATGACAGTCTGTCATTTTGGTCTGTCTTCACTTATTGTGATATTGTGATTTGATTATGAATTCGTTTTCTGTTTTCTACACATCATATAAAAGCACTCTTTAAATATAATGTGCAGTTCTGAGTTACACTTCCTTGTTGATTTACATCTTCAAGTAAAAAAGAACCAATAAACTATTTGTCACTATTTTGGTTCCAAACTTTGAATATAGAGCTGTTCTGTGTTATATCAATTATCCAATAAAATTCTAAATGATAAAACACATAATCTTCATTGCACAAGTATACAAAATCTTTCATTTATACTTACTGAAATTCAGTATTTCGCTTTTTTCCGCAAAGAAAATTTGAAAACAAGATTCTGCACCAAAGCAGTTTTCTTCCTTAGTTACCAAGCCTAATTAGTTTCTACAGGAAGCCCAACGTTTTGATTTCTTAATGTCTGGAAAAAGTTTACAATTTAGAGCAAAGGTTTATGAAATAACCATAACAATAAATGCGACAACTGGAAAATATTAACAGCGGAACCGAAGTGTGTTCTAATTTAAGTCTTACAAGGAGAACAAGCCAAAAAAGTGAGCTATTGGGTTTCCTGTTTTGTGGGGACAGAGAGTACTAGAACTAGGTCTGCTTCCGGGCGATCGGGATTTTACCGCGAGACCCCCCTGCGCGAGACCAGACTGGTTGCGAGGAAAAGTCTGAGAACTTGTTTTCATCTTACCTTCTTCTTACCTTCAAAATGATTCTCTCTTTCGGCTAAACTATGGAGAAAATTAAGTCTAAGTTGAAAGGAAAGTCACAAAAGAAAAATCAAGGTAATTTCAGAGCAGTTCTTTAACTCTAGACGCGTTCTGCTGAAGAAACACTTTTTAGCGTGGAACGATTATCTACAATCGTTTACACTTGAATATGAATGAGAGCCCCTTTTGTAATCTAGTCCTCTAGAACACATTGGACGCTGAAAAAAAACCCAGTTATTTGTTTTTAGAGCTTAAGTCTCATGTCAAAGAGGATCATATGACCACCTTTTTCTGTGCCTGGCTTCCAAGTTTGGCAGTTTTTGAAGTTTAGTATAGCGTTGATATCCGTGTCTCTTTGTATACTTATGTTTTATCAAAATAGGTGATGAGAGAAATGGGAACAAGAAAAAGTCAAAGTCCAATGGCTTGAGTGTGAAGAGCACAGAGAATAGTAATTGTGAAGCTGGGGCATCATGTAGTGGAATTGGGGCAACAGAACAGCAAAAACATGGCTCAAAACATGTGCACAATGTTGGTGAAGCCATTGGTGCCTCTGGAAGTGCACAGCAAGGCCAAAGTGATTTAATGATGGGATGTTGTGTACAGGGAAGCTTTCAACAAACATCCATCTATCCTTCACTAAGGCAACCTATGAAGACAAGTCAAGGGGATGTGAAAGCTCAAGCAGTCAATTCTAATATGCTTATTCCCTCCCAACTTGATGATACACAAACTACACGAAGAAATCAAGAAGTATTGCCAGCTTTTGCACGAATTCAACAAGAAGAAGTCAGCACAGATGTATTAAATAGGCAACCTCATCTCATGGGGAGCAATCTAGAAGGATCAAGTGGGCCACATACAGAAAATATACCCCTTCCTAGGCAACCTGATATTACAGAAACAAACCAAGAACCATCAAGTGGTTTAGCAGCTCAAAACAGACCAGAAGAGGCTGGCTCTGCATTAACTAGACAACAAAATGGAATCGAATCAAGTCAAGAAGTGCCGAGAGGTGTATCTCATAGAGCTGAAGTTGATCAAGTAGCTAATTCAGCTGGGTTAATGGGCCAGCTGAGATTGGAAGACAACCAGGTAACAATGCAACCTCAAGCAAGCAATGTGCAAGTGCAGCCATTACAACCAGCAAACCAATTGAGAATTGTGGAAGGTATTTATATAATTGCCTTTATTCTATGGCTCTTATTGCATGTCCAATATTATTCTCTGAAGCATCAAAAAGTAATAAAAGAAGTTGTAGTTATGGAAAGTAGATGGAAAAAATAATGCCAATGAAAAATCTTTTGTTAAAGCTCATCAACGATGGCTGTCGTGATGTCACTTGCAATCCAGCAAAAGCTGTAATTTCTAGAGAATTAATTATTTATTTGAATGTCAGAATGCTGTGTGTTTGATAGTTTTTGAAGAACATTGTTTGCCTGTCATTTGAAGAGAGATAAAGAGATTTATAGATTTATAGACAGCTCAAGTGAGTGAGAAAATGAGCTATATATATATTAATTTGTTGTAAAACTTGGATGAATGGAAATTTGTAACAGTGTCAAAAAAGGAGATAAGTTACTGATGTTTCAAGCCTTAGTCCTTTATCAGCGGGAGTAAAAGACAATGAGCTAAAGCTTAAAACATCAGTATGACACTGCCTTTTTTACAGTGATGACGATACAAGTTTCCATTTTGTGCCTTGTTGTATTTTATGCACTGACACAGCTCAAACTAGTTTACCCACTAGTCTCCTTTTTTATCATTTATTGTGATGTGATTTTTATGCAGATGGCTCTCAAAATCTACCTATAAATGCAGAGCCAGCTGAGCAGCAACCTGTTGCAGATGAACAACCAGAAATTGAAGAAAACAGACAACAGATTCATGCTCAAGAGGAAGAGGCACCCAGCCAAGAACCTTTAGGTAGGCACTGAGTATAGGAATAGATAGAGCTTACTTACCTTGTTTACACGTAGGTCAAGTTCAATGCACCGGAATCTCTAGGTTGATATTTGGTCAATAAGTGGTTGATTATAAATGGTTCAGGTTTACAAGCCAATGAGTAGTAAGTAAGATAATGTTAAGTCAATAGAAAAGTATGGTTGGTGAAAAAATGGTAACTATAAGGGAACATTTAGGTGATGGTAAGTGGTTGATATGTGGTCGATAAGTGGTTGGTAAGCAGTTTAATAATAAGTGGTTAACATGTGGTTGGTATACAAGTGGTCAATATGTAACTAGGTGATTGTCTAATGAGATAGACTTCATGTCCCTGATTCTAAGTTTACAAAGCACAGTTTCCAATTATAATTATTGTAAAGTGACAGTCTCTGAAAATTTCATGCAAATTATTTTCATGTGATTTAGTTTCAGATTTGGTGGAAAATAAAAGCTTGATAGACCATATATCACTGCAGCTTAATCCACGCAGCCCAGTTGTCAAAAATTGGGAAAATCTTGCTTCTGAGCTTCGTGCACCACAAAATGTTGTAGCTCAGTGCAGACGTTCAACTCAGCATAGTCCAACAGAACTACTCTTTGATACACTAAGTAGTTCTCATAAGACTGAAAACCTGACTGTTAATGAACTGATTAGAAAGCTTAATATCTTGAGTCGAAAAGATGCAGTAAACCTCCTTAATCGGAAAATCCCAGGTAATTAAGGTTATAACTTACTGTCGAATAAATGAAAATAGAACCAAATTTGACAACAAAACCTTTATTGATTCGCTCATAAACCAACAAAGATTTTCTCAAATTAAACATCAAATGAAACATTTTCTTGCATCAAAACACAAGCCTGATATTACAGTGCAATGCCCAAAAGTGTTACCAGCTATAATGTATTGACATTCTTTTGAAAGAGAAATCATCCAATCAGCATCTGAGGATTCTCTTATCTTATCTCCTATCTAATTGGAGGATGTTGAATAATAGTATGCATTGCTTGCCTTTTCTTGAATGACATCATCATGCTTGGCATAAATGACTCCAAAATCGCTCATCCAAATTACGCCATTTTACTCAAACCTTCATATCTTCAACAGTCTTTTGTTGATTGGGACGAAATTTTCGGAGGTGGGTTATTATAGGTAGCGCTTTATTTTGTTATACTGAAAGTCACCACAGATGTCATTTTGACGTCATAGTGAATTGTTACATTTCTAGTGAAAATCTAGATTGACACCAGAGGTTCTGAAAGGTGTACAATTTATTTGATAGCAAACAACTTTCCCTAAAATTTGATGTGATTTTTATCTCAATACGACAATTCGTTGCAGAGTTATAACGGATTTTTAATTCACGATGACGTCACAAAAATGATGTCACTTATTATTATTAAGAGCTATGAGAAGCGATTGGAAGCAGTAAGTGTCGTTCCCATGATCAAGTCTAACTATAAATTATAACACGATTCTGCATGACAAAGGTAAAATGTTTTTCCTCTGAGGTTTATTAGGGATATTATAAATTATTGGTGACGTCATTTTGACGTAATGGGATTTTGCTACATATTCTGATTAATAATTTTAATACTTATCTTCAAAATATCGAAAATTTAAAAACATATGATTTGAGTGGCTTTGAAGTTCTTTTGATGTGGAATGTATTAGAACAAACAGGCTTCAAACAAAAAAGTTGAATGAAGAAGTATTTTTACGAATAGCTGTTAAAAAAACATATATACAAAATTTTTAATTTTTTGTTCTCTGTTTCTCATAGAAAATCAGAGAGATCATAGAGTAAGTGAAGTTGTTAAAGGCAATGATGAATTATTGGAGGAACTATCAACTTTACTGGACAAAGATTCCAGGGTCGTGAAAAATTGGTATAACCTTGGGCTTAAACTAGGATTGTCAAGAGAAATTATCCATGAAATTAAGAATGGAAATGATCCAAGTTGTGTTGCCTCATTGTTTGAATACATTTACACAGAATTCCCCCAGTTGACAGTTGAGAGATTTAAGGAAATTATGGATAAGATTGACAGAAAAGATGTAAAGGATGAACTGTCTGGAATTAATACAGGTACAGGTCTGTATTAAAAACACTTCTAAAATAATGTATGAACAAATTACTTAATAATAAAATGAACGAATGAAGTGGTAGATAATTGAATGAATAAATGAATGAATCTATAGGTGGAATGGATTAAATAAATTATGAATGGGTTGATTCATGAATAAGTAAATATTAAATGAATGACTACTGGAAGTAATATTGTGAGATTAGGTAACTAATTTACATAATTATCACCTATGGAAAACATGCCTTTGAAATGCTTTTCAACGATATATTTGGTCTTTGTGCTAATATATAATTTGTACTTTAATTTAACTTGTGCTGAAGGAGTATAATACTCAATATACTCCAGACCTGTTCATAACTAGGTAAGTCCAGGTTTTTATAACCACTACTGTTGATGTGTGATAGACGGCAAGGTGATGTATGCAAATTAATTATTAAATCTTAGAATATTACTTCTGGTAACAATTGGCCTGACCAGCTGCCCCCCAGGATGCATATCTCAAGGTTGGTAGTATGGAAGATGGAGACTCCTATTCAAGAGCTCCTGTTGACTTTGATGATTTTTAAAGTTTTCTCAAATGGTCAGAAATAGTGTGCTAAAACAATGTGCTTATGTTTAATAAAAAAGTCACTTAATAAAATATCTCAATTATTGCAATAAATGCCCCTTTAATTTTTGTTTTCTCTAACTTTAGGCATAATGAAAGAACAGGTTCCTCATCAAAGTGACATGATGCGCTCAATTTGCTACCTTCTAAACAAGAATTCCTGTGGATCAGTGAAAGATTGGAAGCATTTGGCAGTGGAACTTGGCATTGAGCACCACATTTACAAGAGTTTTGAAAAAGAAATTCCAGAAGGTCCTACTAAAGTTTTACTGGAGTGGGCCATGAATGACAGGCCAAATATGACTGTTGAAGACCTTTGTAAGATATTTAAGAACATTAGGCGATATGATGTGATTGAAACTATTGGAAATGCATATGGACAGAGTTTTACACAGGCAAATTGATTTTTTAATTTTTTGCTTCAGCATTATTAATAATTATTAGCCTGGGAGATATGTATATTTTTAGATACTTAAGATGAATGGATGTTACACGGGTCGATTTGCAACAACGATTTTCCATGCAACAAAATTAATGTTGTCCATGATGTCTGTTTATGCTGGGGAAAATACAAAACACAATTATTTTTAGCAAAATTTTTGCTTTATAGTGAACAAGTTGCAAATATTTGATATGAATTTTAAAAACTTTTAATGCAAAATTATCCATTTGAACAAGTGTTGCACGAAAAAGTGTTGTTGCAAATCGACCCGTGCAACATCACCTTGAGAGGGTCCATGTGTAACATGAGTGCATGCACTGAAATATGCATTTCATCTTCAAGAGTTGAAAATCTCAAACAATATTGAGCTTGAGCAGCAAGCATCATCATCATCACGTTCATCATCATCATAAACAAAAACAACAGTCATGACACTTGCTGTAACTGACCAAGCTGGCTTAGTTGTTAGAATGTTGTGAATGAAGTCTTTCAATGAGGAGGTCAAGAGTTGGATCCAGACACTTGGGGTGTTAAATGAAAAGGTTCTGCCTGAATTTGTAATTATCACATTAATTGAAGAGGTCCCTGATTTGTGACCAATATTGCTGAATTCTCCTTTGAAAATAAAACATTATATTAATGAAAATTAATGTATAATTTTGATCAGAGATCACTCAGGCATGCTATTTTGCACTGACCTCTTTATCTGCAAAGGGTCATGGTTAGACAATTTGAATCTTCTTGGAGAAGGAGGTTAAAACTTTAAGCAAGTCCCTCCATAACTACATAATTATTATCAAACCCTGCATTAGGGGACAATTACTAATAAAAGAACCCAGTGACTTAACTATTAATGCAGGATATTGGCAATAGAGAAACAGGTTTTGCCCAAAACTTGGCTTCCTTTTTATGCTGGAGGGGGTGGGGGTGGGTGGGTGGGTGGGTGGATAATTTGAGATTTCCTGTCTTTGAAAGAGACACCATTTTCTCAAAAGGGTATGAAAGGTATGACACTATGGCAGAACAAGACGTTTTTGTGGGATTTTCACTTGATCACAGGAATCCCAAGCTTAATATTCTTAGAACTGTTTTCTATTCATGGAAAAAAAAAAACCCAGAAAAGTACTGGGATAAAAAGACGGACAACAGAATGTACTACAAAGGACTTCCTTAACCTCATTTTTGGGAGATGTTGATTCTGCAACTTGAGTTTTGCCTGCAAAGTTTTGTTTGTTTGACTGCCAAATGTTTTCCTTGAGGCCATTGTCAAGGAGGAAATTTGTGCAGGTGCATTTTGCCATATTTGTCAAAAGGTGTACTATATAATTCTCTCTCAAAACATAATGTTTTGGCATGGGTGGAGTTTCCAATTAAATCTAAAACTTTGTAGGGTAGTTTCTGGGATATGTACATGCCCAGTGGGTTCATTTAGGGCTTTGGGCACCAGGCAAAATGACCAGCTGTGGAGATTGATTTTGGTGCATTTTGCCTGGCTATCTTGGGCAACTTAAAGCAACGTTTGGTTATAAATATCTCTATTTCTTGCCCTGGTGTAACAATCAAATGCCCCCAGCCTAGTCCCCAGGCTATCTCGTCTCATTTCAAAACGTGACATCACAGAGGCTTTGCGCTCACTCCAGGACTTGCTTGCGCTCTGCGCTTGCAGAGGACGCCTGGGGACTAGGCTGAAATGCCCCCTATTTCATATCTTAATGAACCCCCCTGAGTGTCTAGTTGTTGTGACACTGCTGTATAATTTTAAAGCTGCCTACACTGGATAGACCTTGTAGAACTAAGGAAAAACATTTTAATTTATTTTGTTTGTATTTTTTAAATTATAGTATACCGGTAGTATAGTATTTTGTAATGTTTGTGAATATTAATTTTGCAAAACTAGCTAGGAAATCTCTTGAAAATGGTGTTAACAATAATGATAATAAAATGTTGAAAAATATTTTGATTTGTACCATCAAATAGTTTTATTATTGTTGGTGTAGACCAATTCAGAAATTTCCATTTAAACCCTGCTTGTCACCTTGGTTGGGGGGGGGGGGGGGAGTCTAATTAAGGTGGGTGTGGCAATAACTATTTTAATTGATTCAGACTTAGACTTGCCACAAGTCATCCTCTCTTATTTAATCTTTACTTCAATCATTCTTCGAGAACTTTTTTACGTGCTCCCGCAAAAGTCACAAATTAAAAAGCGG
Source organism: Telmatactis stephensoni (assembly GCA_029948255.1). Taxonomy (NCBI): domain Eukaryota; kingdom Metazoa; phylum Cnidaria; class Anthozoa; order Actiniaria; family Isophelliidae; genus Telmatactis; species Telmatactis stephensoni. The sequence continues at coordinate 83,223 of JALIZF010001354.1, read as the reverse complement.
GGCTGATGACTTTGAGAAAGTCTAATTCAGACTGTGGAGAAAAAAATAGTGAAATGGCTAAAACTGTAGCTGTAATGCCTATCTTTGGTGACCTATTTACTGAAAAACAACTCATAAAGGTACCAACTTAGTAGACACCCTAAAAGGTACTAGATCGCTGATTTTGACCCCTTAAAGGTATGCCAAGCATCACACCCTTTTCCGAGTTTTTGATGATCAAAAATGCTCAAATGGCGCTAAAACTCAGCCACAAGGACGAAAGCGGCAAACTTAAGAGATCTATGTAAAAAAAGACATGATTGTTGCAAAATGTTGAAAAAAGGAGGAGGATTTATCGCCACATACATTTATTATAAATATGCAAATATCGAGCTTGGGCTCCCTGTGTTATTACCCGCCTTTTTGTGAATGTTCCGATCCCTTTTTAAAATATGGTCCTTTATTCTCCCTGAAATTGATGATATGATGAAAACATGTACAGTATATGGGGAGGGGGGAGGGATTTTTGTCTGGTGAGAGAGATTATGTTTCAAATGGTCACTTACAGTCCATTGGTTAAAAATAATAGAAACTGGCCCAATCAGTTTTAGAAGTGATGGTGGTCACTTATGAGAGGTGCCAACTATTGTAAAAGTGTATAGGAAACTTTAAATGATTTTCAAAAGTAGTTGCATTCTGGAGGCAGGGCCTTAACCAGGAGTTTTACTGGGTGGGTGCATAAAATGGAAATGGGACTATTTCTAAGCTTGCTTTGTCTAATTGCCTTACATTTCCCCAACATTTTACTGCTCAGTAGGGTGGGGGATGGAGAACTGCTGCTCAGTGATGGAGAGCTAGCTAGTGCAATTATAGATATGTGGACCTTTGGCTTCTACAGAGGGGTACATGTAGTGCACCTAGTGTACCCCCCCCCCCCCCCCCCTTGGATATGGCAGAGGTGGTCGGTTACGAGAGGTGCCAACTCATGACAGTGAATGGGAAACCTTTTGGTATTTTTCAAATTAAATGTGTTGGTATTGAGTCACAAGTGGAGGTTTTAGCTTTTACAGATCATACCTTAATTTAGTCTGCATGGCATCCATGGTAAGATGAAAACAAAAATCCCTGATAATCATATTGTTCACCTCCCAGAGGAATATAAAGACAGTAACGTGTTGATTTGCCTGATCAAGTTTGGTCCTCTCATAATCCCTCACCTCCTCCCACCTCTTCCCAGCGTCCCCCTCCCCCTCCCCTCGTCATAATCCGTTTGTCCGAGAATTAGGGTTGTCCACAAGTTGCTCCAAAAAGTCCAAAAAGTTGCTCCAAAAAGTCCAAAAAGTTGCTCAAAAAATCCAAAAGTTGCTCAAAAATCTCAAAGTTGCTCTGAAAAGTTGCCAATAAAAATTCACGTTTGCAACCAATTTGATGATTTGATAATACTGTTAGTAATAAATTTGTAGTCGATCATGTAGTACATAAGCAATATATTTATAAGCAAATTCATAGTCAATCATAGTCTAAAGTTACCTTTGATAAAAACATAAATGCTTTATCTTTTGTTGCTGTTGTATCTATAAGCATTACAGAGGCTTCGACAGTTTCTTCTAAGGGACCATTCATTTTTTATCAGGGAGGGGGGGCGGTGGAAATCTGGGGGGGGGGATTAAAAAAAATCAAGCCTTAGAGGGGGGGCCACATACAGAATCAATGTCAAAAAGGGGGGGCATTCAAAAACATCATACCAATGAGCTTTTATCAGTTATTTTTAAGTAAGGGAAACAGAATAGAACATTTCTGAGTTACTACTTTACTGCCTATATCGCTGAGCGGCTCGCGCTTCACGCTCGCAAATTAAAATGTACTGGTATTACAAAGTCTGAAACTAGTTATATATGCTAACTTAATTAACTCATTTACTGAATCAGAAATGTAGTACTTTTGAGTTACTTTCATGCCTTACTTTGACGAGCGGCTCGCGCTTCGCGCTCGCATGTCCTTATTGTAAATGGTTTCTGAAAATGTTCTGCTTGCTCTCAGAAGAGCAAGAGCTTTATTCTTTACAGAAAATTGATCCACCCTGATTCCGAAATGAATCCCCATTCAGAATGCAGCCTACAGGCCTGTAAATGATCATGAAAAATGAAATAATCTGACATTAAAGTACATGGATTGCTAACATTTATACAACTGCAACAAACATTTGATATCCTTTTATAGGGACCATTCATTTTTTATCAGGGAGGGAGGGGAGCGGTGGAATTTTTTGAGGGGAGAGGGGGGGTCATTAAAAAAATCAGGCTTATAGAGGGGGGGCTAGTTTTTCTTGTATGGACTCCTGCTGGAATTCCACCGCCCCCCCTCCCTGATAAAAAATGAACGGTCCCTAATGCCGCATCTTGCTGCCTGTTGAACGCACCCTGAAGGACTGAAGGAGGCTGAACACTCTCCCTCTCTCTCTTTTCTGCGGGATTGCTCTGTACTTTCCTTTCTCAGGAAATACTAGCTTTAGCTGGTTAGCAGCTATTGTTAATGGGCTTTCTGAATCAGAATCATCCGCCATTTTGTTCACATTTTACATTTTAGATTTTACAACCGCTGACCACATAAATAGCAGTTTGCCACAGGAAGACCAGAACTTCACAAAGTGTATACCTAATACTATTTCGTATTCATAGTTCGAAAAATTCACTTTTTGTCCTTATTTCCTCTGACAATTTTTTTTGAATTCACGTTAAAATAAAAAAAAGAACAAAAATTGCTAGAAAATGAAAAGTTGCTCAAAGTTGCTCGAAAGTGAAAAAGTTGCTTGAAATCGGAAAAGTTGCCCAAAAGTTGCCGAGCAACGAATGCAACGATTTTCTCTTTCTTAATACCGCAAGTAAATTTCAACTGTTTTAAAATTTCTAGGTATTTTTAAGTACTTGATAGCGACGCTTGCTAGTTGCAGTAGTGACGTCATCACAGGCCCAATCTTTCGCGGCATTCCCTGAGTTACAATTATTTGGAAAAGCCGGAAGTATTTTGCCATTTTAGAACTGAGAAGTTTTACTTTAGATAAATGACCTAGTCCACAAAAGGTCCTAGAAAATCATTTTTAGCAGCAAAAAAAGGATGGCTTTTGGAGGAAGCGGGGTAAGTTCACTGAAAACGTTTTGATTCTGAATAATTTGAGTGTGTTGTGGATACTTGATCGACGTTGTCAGATCTCGGTCACAAAGAAGTTAAATCAAGCTCTTCTCGTAATAGTATTAATCAGCCACAGATCTAAGAACTCTAGTTTAAAGATCGAGCAGTTTTGGATTTTCATCATGATCAGAGTTAACTCGTTTCATTAACAACATTTCACGGTAGAGTTGACGCTGAAGTGATGCATATTTGATGCGGCATTGAACTGATGTACATTTTACAGATTTCGTTAGCCTGGGATTCGGCTCGGAATTCAGCCCGGGATTCGAAAAAGTGTCAAAAGCCTCAAATTCCATCGAAATCAAATACTAGACACGATCTATAGCATGAAAAAAGTCACGCTAAGTCGAATCAAATTGAAAAGTACTTCGTGCACGACAAAACTTTCATGAGTGATATCTCAAACTGCAACACATAACTCCATAGGTACTATATTGATTGATCTTGATATATTTTAACAGGGGCGGTAAGGGGTTTTCTCGTGAAGCCGTGAAGACCCTTTTTGATTCTTCGTGAACCGTGATCAGAGAAAAATAAAAGCCGTGAATCGTGCGTCAGCCCACGGTGGTGACCCGTGAAAATCAATGTATTTTTTGCGATAATCGTGAAACATTGCTGTAATTTTTCCACGTGAATCGTGACTTCTGTTAGTTAAGGAACAGATCAACAATTATCCGTTGTCAATTAAAAGCTAGAGAAGAGGTCAGAGGTATGTAAAAAATCCTAAAATATTTTAAATTAATTGCCAAGTGGTTATAAATTGTTCTTTGACCTAAATACAGTAACAAACATGAATAAGCAGGGTATTTTAACATGTTTCCAATTATTAATTAAACGCGTTATAATTTGGTTTGAGAAAGTTTTTTACTTCGTGAATCGTGAAAACCAAAAATTAATTTTCGTGAAACGTTCTACCCGTTTTTAGAAACTCGTGAATTGTGCCGAGACCCCCCCTTACCGCCCCTGTTTTAAAAAACTTGCAGATATTGTGAAATCATATACTTGTCTGTTTTTATGACCACCTTTGTGATTATAAACAGTCTAATTTTAAATTATCTTTAGTTTCTGAGCAACATGGAGTGGTTTTTATAAACCCGTGAAATAAATACTACTAGCAGTTTATGTGTAATAGTCAAATAAGAACAAAAGAAAACAATAGAAGTAGGGTCTACTAATGTGTATTAGTTTAGTATCTCTTTCACGGGTTTATGAAAACCGGCACTCTAAATTATATATAATACTCGCAGATCTTCTACTACAGACAGGGTGGCCCAGGGTTAACGCGTGACGCGTGATTCGGCCTAAAATAAGTGCGTGATTCGTGAAAATAACAAAATTGATTGTGTGATTCGTGAATTCCATGTTTATCGTGACGCGTGATTCCCATTTTAAGATGTACGTGATTCGTGAATGAGTAGTTCGATGTCGTGACAAATGCGTGACTTTTTGAGATAAACTACTCGGGTTTCACCGGTATATTTCACTTCCTGTAGACTGCTACGTGATACTTGTTTGTAAACACGTGTAAACTGAGCCATGAGCCACGTCACTTGAGGTCAAGATCATTATTATTCTCAGCAAAGAGAGCAAAAAAAAAAAAAAACTGAAAATAGAATTGCTGGAAAGCGAGATTTTCGACACGTTTATTATAGTTGAAATTCGTGATTCGTGAATTCGAGATAAAATTGTACGTGACGCGTGAATATCGGAAATATTGATACGTGAAACGTGATGCCGACCCCCCCTGGGCCACCCTGTACAGAATCCTTCTTATACAGACTGAATTTTAAAAAAAATGTCCTCAGTAATGTGATCGGGACATATTTTTGAAATAATATTCCTCTAAAAATACGAATATCGAAAACTAAAAAAAAAAAAAAATTAAAAAGTTACTAAAAATTATTATCTTAATAAATATTAATTTTTTTTGTATTTTTCTTTACATGTACCTATCTATATTTACTTTTGTCATATATCTTGAATTTACATCTTTACTTATTGTATCTTATATATTTCCTTTTTTCTTCCTTTTATATAGTTATTTAATCATTTAGTAATAATATTTCCTTTTTTTTCATATTATAGTTACAATTTAAGGGCACTAATAAGTTCACTATATGTTGCCCTCTCTCCTATTTTTCTAGTCTACTTTCTAAATTATCCATGTATGTAATAATATATAAAGCAATTTCTGGTAATTTTTTTTTTGAAACCTTTCTCTTTGAGTTTTTCTGTACTTGTAAAAGAAGAAAATGAAGAAAATTAAAGAACCCTGCAACCTTTAACCGACCGAGACAGAAGTCCAAATAACTATACTACAATACACTCAATTCGCACCAAACTTTGGATTCCAAATTGGATTCCACTTTTCTATGTAAGAACCCAGACCAGTACATTATTCAAGGATATAAGATAAATTTCAGGGGGAAGAAGTGCGTTATATTTAATAACTAAATTGCGTTCTACCCGACTTGGAAAAATTGAATAACTCCATTAGAATACACTTAATTTGAGCCAAAGTTTGGATTCAAAGTCGATATTCTATGCAAAACCCAGATCTGTACTTTACTTTAAGGATATCATGTAACTTTCAGGGGGAGGAGTGTGTTACATTTAATAACTAACTTGCGTTCTACCCGACATATAAAATTGCAATAACTCCACTAGAACACACTTAATTATTATCAATTTATCCTCAGATTTAAAATCACAATCCTGTGTACAACCCATGCTGACCGGTACTGCATTTAAGGAGATAACAAAAATTTCAGGGGGGAGGAGTGCATTGCATGGATCAATTGTGATCTCCTTAAATGCATGTACTGGTCTGGGTTGTATGTAAGACAGTGATTTTGAATATGAGGTTTTCGAGAGGTTTGGCAATAATTGAGTGTGTTCTAGTGGAGGTACTGCAATTTTTTCTAAGGCGGGTAGAACGCAAGTTAGTTATTAAATGTAGCGCACTCCTCCCCCTGAAAGTTACATGATATCCTTAAGTAAAGTACAGATCTGGGTTCAGCATAGAATATCGACTTGGAATCCAAAGGTTGGTTCTAATTCCAGGCCTGAAAAAATTATGAAATATAAGAAAAAATATATAGCTATTTCAAAAAAGGTTGACTGGGCGAATGGTGAATGGCGATCGGCGATCGGCGATTGGTGATTGCACGAGCGAAAGGGACTGTGGTCACGCTATTAGCTGGACCGACACTATCCAGCGTGGATAGTGATGAATCGCCCATCGACCACTTTGTCGAATGTAAGGCCTTTTTGCATGGTACCGGCATTGCTTGGGTATTTAATTAATGAAAATAAAGCAATTCTTGTTACCTAAAATTACCTTTCGGTCTTGCAATCACCAATCGCCGATTGCCATTCGCCATTCGCCCTGTCAACCTTTTTTTGAAATAGCTATATGACTAATAATATCTAATAATGACATCATGGATCGAATTTAGATTTTTGAGACTTTCCCGTGCATCCATTGAGCCTGAAAAGTTAGCGGGTCTCTCGAGAAATGAGAGAGGACCGCCAAGAGAGCAACTAAAAGAGCAGCTAGAAACTATTTTTTTATGTTTTGTGAGCTAAAACTTGTAGATTTTGTTTGTGATAGGTCGGTCTGATTAGGTTTTATTTACAATATTTCAGGTAACTAAGCACCTTGGTAGTCCATCCAGCAAAAGGCCTGATGGGACAGAGGGAATTGCTACAGTGTCTTTGTCTCAAAAAAATGAGCCATCAATAGAGATCATTGGATGTGTTATTTCTAATGACGAAGAACTGAAGAATCTTATAAATGACCGTAAATACGTAAAGCAATTTAAGAAAAATAGTTTCTTTATCTATTTTTCTTGCAATATGGAAAGCTTGGAAAATTTGGTTAAAGCGGAAATTATTATTCACCGTTTTATACAGCCAGGCTCACCTATAAATTATGAAATAAATGCTGAGGAATTCAAAAACAGGGTTAAGATAATCGACCAGCACATATTCCTGCCTTTACGTTTTAAAAACTCGTGGGTTAAAAGAATGTTCAGTGACGACAGGGTAGCTTTAAATTTTTTGCACACATACAGCAAAAGCATACTCCAACCTATCGTCGAAGATTTTCAAATATATATGGGAATTAAAAAAGAAGGCAACGAGAAAGCAACATTTCTGCCGGAAATTACACCAACACAAAGCAGCAATGGCTCACTGGTTCTAAGTGACGACATCTTTGATGAGATGTACGTCGCTGGTCCATTTCTAGCTGAAGATGGCTCTCAATACAAAGTTATTGGATGGTATTCAAAGGCCTCAGATGCCGACAAAATAGTCACGCACCATTTTAAAATACAAGGTAAGATTGGTTGAATATTCCAGTCCCCCACGCCCCATCCCATCCCCTGGATTTATTGAGCATGGAATGTAGATAAAATTGTTATTACCATATGGAACTGACAGCCAAATCGATATCACGTCTATTTTTTATCCTTTGTTGTGCATTCCATATCTCTAAAAAAATGTCTACTTCGGCTTCCCAATCTTTACAACAAAGAAAGCCAACAACGACTCCTAGGGTCTGTAAACAGCTAGTATAGACGACTTTCAAAAATGGCGGCTCATTGTTCACCAGAACGAGGCCAGAAAGGCCTCAAAACTGTCATGGCATCAAATGAGTCTAAGTCTATCCTGTAAAATGCACAGAAAATAGTTATTTAAAAGGAAGAGGAACACATCATCTTTGATAGCAATAGAGGTGTCGCCACGCTTATTTTCTGATAACAAGGCCTTTGTGGCCTCGTTCTCATGTACTAGGCCGCCATTTTTGAAAGTCGTCAATTCCCATTCCCAGGGCCGTAGCAAAGCGAATTCTTTGGGGGGGGGGGGGGGGGGGGGGGGAGGGGGGACGGGACGAAACCAAAGGGTGCATTAATTAAGCAAAATTTGCTTCCAAAGATCTTTTTTGGATTTTGAAGGTTTGTAAGCGTAATCCTTTTTTCTCTAGTGTACAACAAATTATTACATGGGGTAATATCGACAATTAATTTCATTCTCGATAGAAGTGAAAATGACATACTCCAACAACTTAACAAGTATTGTGTGAAGCGAAGGCATTAAAATATTGGGGCCCCCGGGCCCCCCAGCCTTTCCACTTGCTACGACCCTGATATCGACCCCAGCTAGCAAATTTAATACTTACATAACTATCCCAGCATCAGCAGCATGTCGAAGTAGACGCAACTAGCAGTATTACAATTAAAGCATCCTTATATTTGCCAGCCAGCAAAGTGAGAGCATGCGCTTTGGAGGGCATTAGTACTTTTGAAAGATATATGCTGATTTACCATTAATCTCTCCTAATTTTATATAAAAGGCATAAAAGAAATCTGGAAAGCTTCAGCAGTACCCAATCAATCAGATGGTAATGACCAGCGAAACGCAGCATCGCTAACAACAAGCCAAATAGATGGTAACATTCAATTAAATCCACCTCCATCAACGAGCCAATCAAATAGTGACACTCAACCAAATCCACCCCCACCAACAAGCCAATCAAATGGCGACAATCAAGCAAGTCCTCCTCCAGCAGCAAGCGAAATTCAATCAAGTCCATCCCAAACAACGAGCCAGTCAGGTGGCAACACTCAAACAAATCCACCTCCACCAACGAGCCAGTCAAATGGCCACGATCAACCAAGGTCACCACCAACAGCCCAATTAAGTAGCAGCGCTCAACAAAGTTCACTCTCGTCAACGATCCAATCAGATCCATCAACGATCCATTCAGATGGAAATGCTCAACAACAGGGTATTCTAACTATTTTATAGATAAATTATTGTTGAGATCACCATGCACACTTACTTAGGCCACTATATTATCGTTATCCTTTTTATGTTGCTTTTGTTGCTTGTGTTTTTCGTTTCCAGAAAAAATAATCTTGGCATATTGTGTAGGTTCTTTTACATCCCATGCGTGGTTATTGTGAAGAAAGTTGGAGAGGAGGCAGCATGGCCGAGTGGTCAGAGCGTTGGTCTCGCAATCTGGCGGTCCCAGGTTCGATTCCCGCTCTGGCCACTAGCTGAGACTGAACTATTTGTTCCGATTTCGATTAGTTCAAATTCAGTTTCTCGGCCATGCTTGTAATATAGCCAACTGGTTCACCTCCTCGCCAGTTAGGATTCTTAACTACTTTATGTTGTTATTATACTTCATTTCATTTCAGTTCATTTCAACCGCATTTGATTATATACACAGAGATATTTGCGGTATATTATTAAGTTTGGGGAAAAAAACAGGGCATAATAAGGTTTAACGTCCTTATCCGAAAAGACGTAAAGGTCTAACTAACAATTTGCTGGTGCAACTTGATGTAATAAGGGTACTACCACAGCAGCTTCTCAGCTTCCGGTTCCCCGCTCGAAATTAACTATACCAACTTTGATCCAACCAAGTGGCTACTGCAAGTCGGTAGTAAACAAAGAGTGAAAAACAGTTCGAAAAATCGACACGTACCAATAATTTCAAATTTTAAAAAATATATATTTTTGGCTTTCGTTTTTAAGGATTCATTCTTCCAAAACTGATATTACTTTTATTGGGTTTCATTATGAATATACATTGGAAAAAATTATTATTGAAAATTCAAAAAATCGCTGGTCATCGTAGCCTCCGTTGCAGACGTCTTTTGAAGTTTTTCGGTGAACTACAAAAGACGTCTGCAACGGAGGCTATGGTCAGCGGTTCTGATGCATGGATACCCCCGAATCGAATTTTTTTCATAAATCAAAAGCCCGGCCTAGTACACTCAACAAGATAATTAACTACAATTAGATAGAGAAATCGCATTAAAGTTGGACATTGTCCGTAATCGAAGCCCTGTCAGTCTAGTATGTAATTTTATGAGCAATAAACCACAATGTTTAGATTTTAGAAAAATAAGAGGCTATAGGTTTGAACATTTGAAACAAAAACAAAATACATGCAAATTTGATTTCATAACCAATCCGTATGACCTAAACACGCTCTTACACATGTGGGATGCATTTGGTGCACTCGTGGTTTACTTCGAATGTTTTTGACTTGGACTGCCATAATTCAACAACATAAATTTCTCTGTTTTAGATATTTATGACATTTCTATTTTTGAAAACCTCACAAATGTAAAAATAAGTCATTTATCGGCCTACGTGGTTGTGATATACCTCGATCGTTTCAGGCCAATAACCCTCACATATTATCAGTAATATATGATATTTGTTTTATTATTATTATTAATAAGAGTGCAAACACTAAAACCATGAATTAAACAACCAGTTAGTACCAAAATCCTTTGTTTCCCATTGTTTAATTAATGTTATTTTGTATTATTTCGCTAATAACTATTTCATGTTTTTAGCGTTCTAATACGGTATTTAATTTGTTTCTTTTTAGTGAACTTTAGTATTTTGTGTAAGCAAGATTCCAGTGTTGTTCAAGACCTAGCTCTGTGTCTGGACAGAAAAAGTAATGTAACTTCTTTCTTCCGGCATCTTGCTGACAAACTTGGGGCACCGCCAGTTGTGAAGGCAAGATGTGAAAGCAATAGATCACACTCTTGCACTTTTGATGTACTTAATCTTCCCGAAGTATCGTCCCGTCCTGTCAAAGACTTGATAGTTGCTCTCAAAGAAATTGGAAGAAAAGATATGTTTATCAAACTATCCAAAACAATACCAGGTATTTAGTTAGTTATGGTTACTTAGTGTCGACCTAAAAGCCTATAAAAGTCGTTCGTTAGAGATAAGACCATTGCCGACTATGAGCCTCCGTTACGTTAGAGCGATTTTCACTGATCGGACTGTGAAATAGTTAATAAGCTAATACACGCTAGTACTAGTAGATCCCAATTCCACTGTTTCCTTTTTTTACTATACACTAATAGCTAGTTAGTATTTCACAGTCCGATGAAAATCACTCGATCTACAGCCGAACAAGCTACCGACTATACGCGCTCCAGACGTTGTTCATTCATTCGCACGGTGTATATTCGTTGTATATTTGTTCGTTGGATTGTTTTGTTGTTGTTGTTGTTGTTGTTGTTGCTGTGGTTGTTATTTATTCGTTTGATTTTGTTTTTCATTTGTTTGTTTGTTTCAAGCTAATTTGTTTTTGTTACACCGATAACAGAAGAAGACAAAGAAAAAACCGTGAAAGAGATTTTGCTGGAATCTGATGATGAAAACATCGAATCCATTGTCGATGATTTAGCAAGCCAACTGGATAAGCCCTGCTATACTAGGAAATGGTATTATAAACTTGGTCTTAAGTTTAATGTCAACACTGATAAGTTGAAATTAATCGATCTTGGAACCAATCCCACAGAAAGACTTTTGGTGGACTATGCTTACAAGGTACTTGAGCCAGATAAACTAAAAGTTTGTTGGCTTCGTCAACAAATGGCCAAAGATAGACCTGATGATGTGCTGCCGTTTTTGAAGAAATTAAACATCACTGAAGGTGAGTCAAAATACACTCGGCCTCTTATAGTCTTAATGAATCAAACTAAAACTAAAATTGCTAAAGGCCCTAAAAGTAATAAAAAACATTTGCTAACCGTAATCTTGAATGGCATCACTGTCAAATCGATATGTTCTCATCATGTACTATGACTACTACGTACATTTTCATTTCTGTCGTAATCTCTGCAGAACTAAAAGTAATTCTCGCTTTGTGTTTTACTCAAAAGATGACACACGATCCATGAAAGATGTGTTCAAACTAGAAAGTCCAGAAATGTGGAAGCTGTGCGTACTTCTTAACCAGGACGATGGTGGTGCTACTAAATGTTGGAGACACTTGGCTGCTGCATGGGGTATAGATCCTGACACATATTTATCTTTCCAGCCCTCCACTAAAAGAAGTCCTACAGAAATTTTATTTGAATGGCTGAACGAATTTGGAAATCCAAATGTTACTGTTCACGAGGTTCGTCTTCACTTAGAATCAATAAGAAGATTTGATGCTGTGAACAAGTTGGACGAAACATTTAACGATTACATGAAGAAAATGGTTCAACAAACACAAGCAACTACCGCTTCATAGTTGCTTATAGCTTCCGTATAGCTTCCGTTGAAGCTCTCCTGTCATCGCAACCTTCATGGCACATATAAACTCGAATACATACGAACTCTTTAAAGATATTAGTTCAATCTTGGCTGCTTCTTACAACAATTAGTGTAGCTATATTTTAAGTATTATAGATATTAAAGAAATATTTTAGATAGTGCACTAAAATCTTCTGGGTCCGGTTGTTCGAAGGCAGGTTAATCTTGGCTGCAGTTCAATCTTGGCTGCTTCTTCTTACAACAATTAGTGTAGCTATATTTTAAGTATTTTAGATATTAAAGAAATATTTTAGATAGAGGTCCGGTTGTTTGAAGGCAGGTTAGCGTTAACTCAGGGTTAGATTAATGGTTTTCTTTACAGCTTACCCACAGGGAGAATTTTAAAATCAGGCCTCCTGCGGAGCGGAAAAAAAAATCAAATTTCATTGTTACGTTTTAGCGCCATGCGTGCGCGATATGGCGTCAACTTCCTGTTAAGGACGTTCGCGGGCATTGTCCACGCGCACTTTTACTGCGCACGCTAGCGCGCGCTACTTCAATCAAGAAACGAAAGGCTCTGCATGGCCAAGACAGTTATTTGGAGCACTCTAATTGGTCGACAGATCAATAGAAGAGGCGTTTGAATTCATTGCATTTTAGTTTGTACTAGTTGATAAAGAACAAAAGTAAACAATAGGTTTTGAGTCTACTACTAACTATTAGAGCCGTTTTCATATGAGTTTTCACTCAGTACCGTAATTTCTATAAAAACATTGGAATTATTCTGCCGTGCGTACCGTACAGTGACCGTACTGGCTCACTCATATGAAAGCCGCTCTATGCGTACTATTTTAAAAAAATAATTAAAAACACTAGTATAGTGTACATTCACTTCACAGAAAACCATTGGAAGTTTATTAAATTTTGAAAGTTAAGGCTGTTCGTGAAAAGTTAGTGATTATTTTTCGTTCCTAGCTTCTCTAATTAAGTGAGAAGAAAACATGCTCGAGTGTGCGTTTAGATTATCCTGCATAACAACCTTCTTGAGGGACTGTGGAAGACAGACAGGAATCGAGGGTCTCTCGGCTTTCTTTTCTTCTCTCCCTTCTAGACTGCGACAGTCCCAAATGTCCCACCAAAATATGGAAACTGAGCGGAAAATAGGGATCGGAGACTACGATTTCCGCTCATCCACGGATTCTAAAACCTCGATTTCCCTATTCTGGGAGAAAAAGTGAGACTGCTCGCAGTCTACTCCCTGCCATCTCCTCTTTAAAAAAAACCGTTATGCAGGCTACGTTTACATGGACGATTTCGGATCCCGGCTACGCTCAGTCCAGCACGTGAAGAGGTTTACATAATTTTGATGAGACATTTACGTACATGGCGACCGCGACAAGAATAAATTTACGTACGTTTCCGTGAGTCTTGCCTAAAATTGTCGACGTGAATGGCTTTTTGAACTCAGCCCGGGATGGAAGCACTCTTAGTACGACCTACTGATGAATGAAGCGTGCAAATGGGCAGTGTCCAATCACTATATATAATTGCGATTTTGAGACGGCAATACCAGAAAATATTGACGGCTTGTTATGAGAAAATATATTCAGTATTTGGCGGAGTCGCGATTATGAAGGATTTTTTGGGGTCGAAAAGAAAAGAAAAAGAAAAAGAAAACATTAACTCCCACTCAACTACAGAAAAATATGCACCTATTTCAAAAAGAGGTTGTAGGTCGGCGATCTAAAATCTGAAATCTGAGACCGAAAGGAATTGAGCGCACGAGCTGTTAATTTTTTTAAAAATGAAGTTTTATTCTTAAACTAAGTTTTATCTTTTAGTAGCTTGCAATCAGTCAATAGCTAAATACAAAACCACCTTTGAACGATGGCCTACGCTTGCCAAAAATCAGACTCTCAGATTTCAGAGTCGCCGACCGACAACCTTTTTTGAGATTTAAGTGTATACATTTAACATTTAATTAGTAGATAAAATATAAATATAGTTTTTAACTGATAGGTTTTACGAAGTTTACGCGTCAAGGTGACTGGCTACTATTGGATTTTATATTTAACTTTTTTTAAAATTGCATCGTTTTTAACGGAAATTTAATGCTGATTTCATTATGAAAAGAAAAATAGGGTGTCCCGAACTACTTGTTGAGATAATCAAGCTTGAATGGATGAGTGTTTACAAATTTTGGAAGTGAAAATCTCGTTAACCAAAATGAGTAGGAAAAAACTTAAAATTCAAAGGATAGTAGATGCCGGTACGAAGGCAATATTTGGAGAGATGTTAACTGATATATCGTTTTACAACATAACATGAATAACTTTAAGATAAAGAGATGAAAATACCTGGATTTGGTATGTTTTGTTCAACTAGTGCTAGGAAAACATCCCATCAAGTCGAGCAGAAATTCGTACAAAACTTCACCTTTTCATAAGTTCTAATATTTAACTTTTTGAAAAATTTTGATATGACATAGATTTTTAGAAGCTTTTTCATATAAGCACATAAAAAGTATAGGGTCCCGTGCAAAATTTGAGGTTTTTGCTATCTTGAAGTTCAAAACACGTATGGGTTCTTCAATCTTTTTCAGTAAAATTCCGATGGTTACCATGGTAATTCGGTGGAAATTATGCGCGCGCATGCTTGTGGGCTCAGAAACTCAATTCAATAGTAACCAGCCACCTTAAATCTCACGGATTTTGTTTGCTTGTTTATTTGTCTCTCTACTCACGGAACGAGGTATCGTAGCTCACCTGGGATTTCCGTCTTTCTTCTTTGATGCGGGCCAATTCTCTTGCAAGAATCTCCTGTAACATTAACGAAGTTATGAATGAGATCAAAAACAAAATGGAAAGCAAGAGAAAATAGCCGCCTTATTTTGTTGTTCAACCTTTTCTTTTTGCAGATCTTCTACTTGGGTTTTGATAGTTTCTAGTTCTCCAAAAATTTGTTGAAGTTCAACAACTGTAAACTCTGGACGTGCCATCATGAGCCACTCAAGTAGAATCCTGGTTGGGCTTTCTGTGGTGTTTGGTATGTAATACAAATATTTCTCTTGTTGTAATCCCCACAGTTGTGCCAAATGTAACCAGCCTTTCTTGCAATGTTTTTTATTGAGAAGCTTGCATAGGTCGTCCATTGCGTCACTGTATGGTTTGAAGACATCTTTCATGGAAATATTACCATCTACTGAATGAATGAAGAACAATTTGTGATGTATATAACTATTTCAAAAAATGTTGATGGGGCGAATGACGAATGGCAATCGGCGATGGGTGATTGCACGTACGACCAAAAGGGAATTTTGGGTAACAAGAATTGCTTCGTTTTCATTAACTAAATACCCAATCAATGCCGGTACCATGCATTAGAGACCTTATTGGACGAAGTGGTCAATAGGCAATTCATATCTCCGTGTCGATGCGAATAGCGTTCTAATAGCGTGACCACTGTTCCTTTTGGTCGTGCAATCGCCGATCGCCATTCGCCGTTCGCCCTGTCAACCTTCTTTGAAATAGCTATTTATTATATAGATATCGATGAGATACCAGGTTTTCTCCAGTGTCGAAAACTTGATATCAATCACATGTGAAGATATCATATCTTTCACATGTGAAGATATCACTGTTGGCATAGTAACCGGTATTTTTCAACGTTACGGTATTTTTAAGTTGTTTTTCTGCTGTTCGCTGCGCTCACTCGTGAGATATTAATTGAACACTCGAAGATAAAATAAGTATCTCCGCGCGGCCATGTAATATCCTCTATATATCGCCGGATATACAAAGACGCTTCTGTCATTTTTCCGTCCTTTGTCTACGTCTCGCGCGCCTACGCGCGCGATATATATACCACTTATTAGGTATTTTCTTGTGTATTGCGGGCTGATATTTTACGAGTCGCGTATTTATTTTGCCGAGCCTTTATTATTATAATAATAAAAATACTGTTTAAAGGCTAAAGGCTCGGCAAAATACATAAGCGACTCATAAAATATCAGCCCGTAATACACAAGAAATATCTAATAAGTGGTATGTATTGAGCCACCTTAATCGATTTTATCGGAAAATGACCTGCGTTAAAGATGTGGTGTTACTATGGTAACCTTTTGGGTGATCATTTTCATATCAAATGGTTCCCTAATTAACTGATGTTCTGTTATATGATTGATCGAACGGTTGTCAATGTATATTATTAGCTTTGATACGTTGTTTTTTTGAAAGCCTTTAAAACTATATGGAGTTACCTAAATAAAATATTATAGTTATCATACGGCAGTTTACTTTTAGTAATAATTGACAAAGTTTTGAAAACAGAACAATCACGCGACCAAAAAATTAGTAGAAGCAAGTGTACGGAGCTACGTTGGTTGTACATGTGCGCAGGCTTCTGGGCGAAAGGTCCTGATTTCTGTGTATCTTTAAATACATTTGAAACTGCAGAGCACTGATTAAGGATCTCAAGTACCCCTCTAATCACTAACAACCAATACTCTCTATATATAGCTGCTTGATTTGCGACTTTAAATTATTTTTAATTAAATATAGAGATAACTATGACCATCGTACCATAGGATCTAACCTACCCATAATTTTATACTTTGCAAAAAGTACTTTCATTTCATCCTCTCTGCCAAGCTGTTTCATTTTCAAATATAGCTGATACACTCTTAGTTCTTTTGAGGTCAAAGCACTATATGCGTACTCTATCAAGAACTCTTGAGCAGGGTTGGATGGGGCTTCAATCTTGTCCAATAGGTCAGGTTCGATTTTAAGTTGGTTCGCCAAGCGACGCCAATTGAATGAACTAGTCTCGTCCAATTTGCTTGTCAAGTCTTCCAACAACTCGTGGTTTTGGTTCGCCAATAATACTTTGGCGACTGGGTTTTGGAGATCAGTTTCTAAAAAAACAAACGGCGAATATATTTTCAGTCACTGATCATCATCAATACTAAGGGACCGTTTACACGCGCGATTTCATCCCGGGCTAAGTTTATTCCGGAACAAGTTTAACCTCGTTGTATAATCATTGTTTTCTCACATGATGTTTTGAGTCAAATGTATGTAAAAGCAGCCAGGATCAAAATTTTCTGTTTCCGGGGTGTCTTTATGCCAGTTAATTTTCCAGTCAAACTTGAAACCTGAGCTCAAATAATTTTTACCTTGAATTTTATCCTTTATCATCTTAGATAAATCGTTTCTGTCTATTCCTTTAAGTGCATCAAGAAGCTTCTGGACAGAAAGTATTCTAACTTCGTACAAGTCAAAAAGTTCTGATGTAGGACTGTGTTTGTAGTTACTTCTACATTTGGACTTGATAAGGGGATGGGCGTCGACTTTGTCCGCTAATGACAATACGTGTTTTCTTACATCGGACCTTTTGTCAAAGAGAAGACCAAGATCTTGTCCCACAGTGGAGTCTTTCTGGCATAATTCACTTAATGTCACTACAAGACGAGAAATTTTGTTTTAATACTTATAGCTCTGTTTAAATTAATCTTGTACATAACAAATTTATTATCGTTAATGCATTGCATTGGTGGGTAGGTGGGTAGGGTAGGTAGGGTAGTGTAGGGTGGGTGGGGTGGGGTAGGGTAGGGTAGGGTATGGTAGGGTAGGGTTGGATGAGGCGAGTGGGTGGGGTAGGTTAGGGTAGGTTAGGGTAAAGTAGGGTAGGTAGGGTAGGGTAGGGTAGGGTGGGGCGAGTGGGGGTGTGGTAGGGTAGGGTAGGGTAGGGTGGGGCGAGTGGGGTGGGGTGGGATAGGGTAGGGTAGGGTAGGGTCGTGAGAGATAAATACCCATAACCCTAACTCTCCAAGTATTCAATTTCTCTAGGTCTGCAATAAACTTACCTTGCCAAAGTCTATTAGGAATCGAACCTACAACAGTAGGACCTTAAATAATGAAGTATTAAATTAGTTTGAACTTTTCATTCTAATGATCAATATTAAACATCTGTTACGAAAGGACCACTCTAGGTATAGACTGGGTACCGTTGTTTATTAGAAGCCAGTGCAACTTACTACTACAACTCTCTCTAACTCTAAGCTAAGCCATCTATTCTTATACTGGTAACAAATACCACAATGTCAATCATTCAATATTTTCAAACGGTATTTGTAACTCTCTGATTGGTCAGAACTAAGAGAAATTTCTTAATAAGCTTGTCAAAGTTACGAGATATTTAGATGTTCTAACTATATATTTTCGGTGGCCCACAGGGGCAAAACACAGTGCAAAATTGCTTTGAAAACACAACAAAGTTTCGTAGAACACAACAAGCTTTCACTGAACACAACAAAGTTTCGTGGAACACATTAATCTTTTACAGAACACGACAAACTAAGTTTTACAGTACACAAGTCTTTCACAAGTAACTAAAATCTTTCACGGGGGACACTCTTTCACAAGCACTGCCACAGGCAGTCTGATTATCTGTGGATTATGTCTAGTAAGTTGTAGGGTTCCTGTGGGCTTAACGGTCATTTGAAAGTCAAATATACCCTGTTGGAAATGCTCTCAAAATGACTGATTTTTCAAACGTCATGACAAATGTTGAGTTCAAAAATAAAGATTAGTTCATATTTAAGTCTTCTGTGTAAGTTATTTTTCAACAACGAGAAGTTTTCAGTCACAAGGCTGGCATCCAAGGCCAACTCCGCCGTCAACTGCCGATAGATATCGAGCCCAATGTACGCTTAAATCTCGTCGCTCGCTAAAATTCTTCAGGCATGATGTAGGAGGAATATCTCTTCGTACTCCGAACGATTTTCAAGTCGATCCGATAAAATTTACTAGCCGAAATTCGCTGATTGCTGAAATCCGATGATCTGCAAATTTATCACTATAGTCATAAAGCTGGCAATCGACTTTTCCTACCCTCTCCCCTCGACAAATTCGAAACTTTACGGGACAGATCTTTGATAATTTGGGGCATAAACTCCATTTAACAATTGAAAATCAGAAAATGTTGAATATAACCTACACAGAAGACTTAAATAAGCATTAATCTTTATATTTGAACTCAATATTTGCCATGATGTTTGAAAAACTCAGTCATTTTGTGAGCATTTCTAACAGTGAGGGTATATTTGACTTTCAACCTGGAAACTATGACCGTTACTAGACATAATCCACAGATAATCAGACTGCCTGTGGCAGCTGTGCTTGTGAAAGAGTGTTGCCCCGTGAAAGATTTTAGTTACTTGTGAAAGACTTGTGTACTGTAAACCTTTGTTGTGTTCTGTGAAAGCTTGTTGTGTTCCACGAAACTTTGTTGTGTTTTCAAAGCAATTTTACATTGTGTTTTGCCCCTGTGGGCCACCGTAATATATCAACAAAACTTTAACAAATAGTAAAGTGAAAGTCAAACAACTACACAGAAAAATAAGGGACAAAAATAACCATTATATGTCAATATAATGGGATTTTTATGCTACGTACTGAATATCAACTAGGCAATCAATATGTCAACGATGTCTTACAGGGTGGGGCCTTCGGGCCGCAGGAGTCACGCGATGAGTTAATAGCTACCACGTGGCATTTGGGTGACTATAAAGGCCACTCGCCCTTCCTTAATCTCATCGCTCGAACAATATCCTAGCTATTGTCAGCACGTGAAACATTTTTTCCCGCCTCCTTCCCCGGGCTCCTCCCTGTGGAATATATATGTGTATTGGGACATAGCTGTTTGTTATTGTTCAGTCTTACTTCAGTAGGCGGTTATGCTCTCCCCACCTTTGCTGAAGAGAGTTAATATCAACATTTGATTAGTGTTCGCTTTGAAATAAAACCGTCACACCAGTGGCCAAATTATATTCCAAACCATCATGTCTGTGTCATCTCTCTTCAACAAACTAGTGAGACGCTACCTGGAGCACGCGGCCATTAACTAAAGTACGAGGAGGGGGACATTGGGGGGGTACGAAAACCGCAAAACCGCAGAGAAAAACGCACAAAAACCGTGAAACCGCAACGAGAATCGTACGAGGAATAAAAAGTCTATTTCTCTGGACGCAAATTAATTTATAAAGATATATATCGATTAGTTTTCGATTTGTGTTCTTATAACACATCTATAAATCACCCAGTAATTTATTATCATTCATTATCATCAACCATTTTACATTACCTCCCTCTTCGGCAGAAACAGCAACGTTCAGAGAGTTTGATCGTTCGAATGGTAAACTCAATTCGACTGGGGAGTTTCTTCTTCCATTTGAAATAACTAGGATGTAAAGGAATTACGCAGGGTTAACATCTTTCCGAGTGACCTTTTCATTCATAATAAAAGAATTGCGCATGTTTGCTGCAGTCAAACAACAGAATAAGCAAGAATTGTATTTTTCTTACTTTGATTTTCATCTGAAGGTGATGTTGCTGTTTCTGGATTATTACCACTACCAACATCATCGTCGTCGTGACTACGACCATTATCGTTGTCACGACAACCATCACCACTGTCATGAATGCCATCAGCATGGTTGTCGTGACTACCATCCTCGTTGTCATGACTACCATCAGCATCGTTGTCAAGACTATGACCATCATCGTTGCCAAGAATACCATCAACATTGTTGTCATGACTACCATCAGCAACATTGTCATGACTACCACCATCGTTGTCATGACTACTACCATTATCGTTGTCATGACTTCCGTCAGCATCGTTGTCATGAATACCACCTTGATCGTTGTCATGACTGCAATTAGCAGTGTTGTCATTGCCAGGTAAAGGGGCATCGAAAGATGAGCGTGAGGGATTAATCGTCTCTTGGTTGTTCGTGGAGAAATATGAGGTCATCCAAACGTCTATAGGTTCAGCTTTAAAAATAAGATACGAAAGCCTAAGCAATTTTTGCCTATAAAATGGATGACTACAAGAATGGACATATTTAGTTTTGAGCGGGAGAGTATATCAAATAACAAACTGAATGAAAAACAATGAATGTTGATTGGTCCATGCAGACATTGCTTCTTTTCCCACCCCCTGATGTAAGGATAATGGATATGATAAGTTCCAAAAAAGTCAAAGATTACCTTTTTTGCCGAAAAAATCAATAGCAATCTTCTTATTTTCCTTATCCTTTGCATAGCATCCAACCACTGTAGTCTTATCAGCCAAAAAGAGAGGGCCGTCATCCAGCTTGTCGTAGTCTTCATCATCGATAACAAAGATGTTGCTTCTTTTCTGCAAACTAATAAGACCAAATCGCTCCCGACCAACGTGAAGTCTCCCAGTACCATAAAACAACATGTCTTCCTCGACGGTCAGCAAGTTTTGACAATGATTTTGGTCGACATTTACATTTTTGCTGTAGTACTGAAGAAAATCGCTATTGTTGAAAACTGTAGACTCACAAGGGACAAAGATGTGGCACTCTCCATCTTTGAATATCTTCTTCTCTTGATCGGTTTCTAACTCATTGACCTTACACGTTATTGTCACTTCTTCGTTAGGTGACAATGTTGAATCCTCAACCTTTATTTCAGCTCTGGTATAATTCAAAGAAAGCGCGTTTTTAAAGTAAAAAAAGTATTTGGTTTTCTTATATTTCTCGGCAAACGACAAATCTTTCTGCCCGATGAACTGCGTGAGTTTTTTGTTGTTTCGTACAATGCAACCCACTACTTCTTTGCAGCTTTCGTCTTTGTCAAACAAGGTACGTAAGTTTAGCGATTCCCTCGGTGTTGTTTGGGGGTTGTACTGGAGTTCCAGCAAAAAGTTCCAGAACTTCTCTTTCTTGGTCGGCATAATTGGAGCGCAACTTCTTGTGACAACTTTTAAGTGATGTGACCTCGTGGAAATAAATGAAATCTTTTTAGTAAATTCTACAACTTACACAGAAAGCAATGTATCGAGCTCGACATTATTAGTCTGGGGTTTTTTTCGGTCTCATTTTTGTGTGTGGAAAGATCAACAAAGGACGCTAGGAGAACTCTAGTAACTCGATCTGTTATAATTAATGACCGCTTCGTTCACATGATATCGATTTAGCACAGTTTAGTAAAGCAAGTTTGTCTTAATAGTAAAAAGGATACAGAACAACAAAGAGGAGATAACATAAACACTTCATAGCAGTTGCTTAGCTCAATTTGTTTGAAATCGAAGCCTCAATTTGTACTTCAGTCTTTCAATTTGCCTAGTAAAGCAAATCAGTAATCTGCAATGAAGCATTTTAAAACCGCTGAAAATCCATCAGTTTCACTATTACCGGCTTACACACTGCACAACTGAAAGCCTTCTAGTCTGAGAAGTGATGTGTCCAACCATTACCGAACAGGGACATAACATCACTAGATACTAAGGATATCCCGAACTTTTATTAGTACTTTTTACGTGTCAGTAAAGATAAACAAAAATTAAAGTCCGCTCGACTAGTATGAATTACTCAGTTAGTCTGGTTCCAAGATCTACTTCTAAAACTAGATTTTATCTCAAAAAGTTACACGGGTATGAACAAGATATAATAAATAAATAGTCGATATTAGTTTTAAAACGTTCCTTACCTCAGTTTGCTTGAAATCGAAGCCTTTAATTTGTACTTCCGCCTTACGAGTTGCTGAGCAAAGCGACAACCACCTTATTTGCATGTTATAGACACAGGTAGCCCAGAACATCAATACAGATTCGCCGAGTTCATGGCTTTGGAAAGTAAGGAGAAATTTACAGCACATACTTGATTGCCTTGAGCGAATTCGCGTTACTTAGTCTCTTGGTGGGGAAAGAGACAAAAAAAGAGGAAGGAACTGTTCACCTTCTATTCCATCTTTCTTTCCCCCCCTCTCCTTTCCTCTCCTCCCCCTTTTACTTAACCTAAAATCTAGTTCTCAAAAGTACTTGAGCCAACCCGCCCAACTGAATACATTAACTTCCACTGTCTCATGTTAACTAAATTAAAAGGAAAGTTAAACAATTTGATGCCGCCAGGCTTTAAGTGGGAAATATAGTCAAAGCTCCCGTAAACAAACACCCTCGGGATACTCGAAAGGTGTCCGTAACTAGAAATGTACGCTTACGGGAGCGTGTAAATACAGTGTTTGAGTGGGAGAGATTTCAAATGGGGTTTTGGGAAAGTGTCCTTAAGTGGAGCTGTCCATTTATGAGAGTGTCCGTAAGTGGAACTTTGATTGCATTATTGAAATACAGTTGATCAAAATTCTCCACAAAGATGTTCACGAAACTCGGAGGAAGACAAACAACCAAATTAAGAATAGCCGTTTCTAATACAAAGCGAAATGCTGCGAGCAGAAAACAGCTGGTGTATCTACGTTAGCAGAACTGTTCCCCTAAAACTCACGAAAGTACACCGCTTTGTCTGATATATCAAATCTCCTGACTGTGCGTTGTGTGACGAACACTGCTAGTTGACCTTAGCTTCAGTATTGAACTACTGAACATAATTCTCCAGGTTCAGTGTCGGACAAACACAGTTCAAAATATTTAGCACTTTGAGTAAATTAATAAAAAAAAATTTGGGGTAGCTCATCAGGCATGTTGTAAACCACGGACTGGACTGGACTGGACTGGACTGGACTGGACTGGACTGGACTGGACTGGACTGGACTGGACCCGAAAACTCAGTCCGCGTTTTACAAATCAGTCCGCGATTTTCATAAACCCGGACTCAACTCAGTCCGCGTTACGTTTACAAATCAGTCCGCGATTTTCATAAAACACGGACTCAGTCCGCGTTGATCATAAAACACAGAAAATCTAAAAAAAAATCAATTAGCATGGGGGAGAGTTGTTCATTATCTGCATTTATTTATAAGACAGCCGGGAAATTCCTTGATATGCACAAATTTAATCTAATTGGCAATGTGTTTGGTATTACTCAATCAATCCTAATAAATGTTGTGTCGAGTTATTTAGCAAAACCCGAAGCCATGCAATTGGGGATAGAATGCTTTGAAATTTTCTCTTGGCTTCCAAATACTGTCCAGTGGCTTCTGGATAACCACTCCTTTTATAGTGACAATCGGGCTTTGTAGATGGGATAACCACTCCTTTTATAGTGACAATCGGACTTTGTAGATGGGATAACCACTCCTTTTATAGTGACAATCGGGCTTTGTAGATGGGATAACTACTCATTTTATAGTGACAATCGGCCGGGCTTTGTAGATGGGATAACTACTCATTTTATAGTGACAATCGGACTTTGTAGATGGGATAACTACTCATTTTATAGTGACAATCGGGCTTTGTAGATGGGATAACCACTCCTTTTATAGTGACAATCGGGCTTTGTAGATGGGATAACCACTCCTTTTATAGTGACAATCGGGCTTTGTAGATGGGATAACTACTCATTTTATAGTGACAATCGGGCTTTGTAGATGGGATAACCACTCCTTTTATAGCGATAATCGGACTTTGTAGATGGGATAACCACTCCTTTTATAGTGATAATCGGGCTTTGTAGATGGAATAACCACGCCTTTTATAGTGACAATCGGGCTTTGCAGATGGGATAACCACTCCTTTTATAGTGACAATCGAGCTTTGTAGATGGGATAACCACACCTTTTATAGTGACAATCGAGCTTTGTAGATGGGATAACCACACCTTTTATAGTGACAATCGAGCTTTGTAGATGGGATAACCACTCCTTTTATAGTGACAATCGGGCTTTGTAGATGGGATAACCACTCCTTTTATAGTGACAATCGAGCTTTGTAGATGGGATAACCACTCCTTTTATAGTGACAATCGGGCTTTGTAGATGGCATAACCACGCCTTTTATTGTGACAATCGGGCTTTGTAGATGGGATAACCACTCCTTTTATAGTGACAATCGGGCTTTGTAGATGGGATAACTACTCATTTTATAGTGACAATCGGGCTTTGTAGATGGGATAACCACTCCTTTTATAGTGACAATCGGGCTTTGTAGATGGCATAACCACGCCTTTTATTGTGACAATCGGGCTTTGTAGATGGGATAACCACTCCTTTTATAGTGACAATCGGGCTTTGTAGATGGGATAACTACTCATTTTATAGTGACAATCGGGCTTTGTAGATGGGATAACCACGCCTTTTATAGTGACAATCGGGCTTTGTAGATGACATAACCACGCCTTTTATTGTGACAATCGGGCTTTGTAGATGGGATAACCACTCCTTTTATAGTGACAATCGGGCTTTGTAGATGGGATAACCACTCCTTTTATAGTGACAATCGGGCTTTGTAGATGGCATAACCACGCCTTTTATTGTGACAATCGGGCTTTGTAGATGGGATAACCACTCCTTTTATAGTGACAATCGGGCTTTGTAAATGGAAAAGCAGCCTCTTGAACTGTGACAAACGAGGTTTGTAGATGACACAGCAGCCTCTTCAACTGTGACAAACGGGCTTTGTAGATGGCAGAGCAGTCTCTTTAACAGTAACAAACGGGCTTTGTAGATGGCAGAGCAGCCTCTTTAACTGTGACAAACGGGCTTTGTAGATGGCAGAGCAGCCTCTTTAACTGTGACAAACGGGCTTTGTAGATGGCAGAGCAGCCTCTTTAACTGTGACAATATGCAATAAGCAAATGGTGATGTATGAGCGGACCTTTTGCTTTTATGGGGGGGTGCACGTGCACCCTGTGCTCCCCCCTTGGTTACGGCCCTGGATATGACGTCACTATGACATCAACCTCGACTCCAACTGCATCAAAATAAAATATCATATATACTCGTAAAACTCTAAAAATTTCATTTCATTATGTCAAAGATTTTTGAAATTATTTACAATCGCTAAAATGTGTCACATTTTCCTTGTGCATTTTTGAGGTCTATTATGCCCACCGTGAAAAGGAGTGGTTATCCCATCTACAAAGCCCGATTGTCACTATAAAAGGAGTGGTTATCCCATCTACAAAGCCCGATTATCACTATAAAAGGAGTGGTTATCTCATCTACAAAGCCCGATTGTCACTATAGAAGGTGTGGTTATTCCATGTACAAAGCCCGATTGTCACTATAAAATGAGTAGTTATCCCATCTACAAAGCCCGATTGTCACTATAAAATGAGTAGTTATCCCATCTACAAAGCCCGATCGTCACTATAAAAGGAGTGGTTATCCCATCTACAAAGCCCGATTGTCACTATAAAAGGAGTGGCTATCCCATCTACAAAGCCCGATTGTCACCATAAAAGGTGTGGTTATCCCATCTACAAAGCTCGTTTGTCACTTTATAAGGATGGTCCAGTGTTGTGGATATTCCAGTGTGCCTCTAGACGAGAGAATATTGTATATTTCTTAATTGAGAGATGATTTTTTAAATGTGTTATCTTTTCTATTTTTCATCTGAAAATTGTATTATAAACCTTCAACACATGTAGATATAAAGTTTGTTCATATCGATCAGATAAATTCGAACATTCGCTTGATTGTTAATAATTAACTCTATATAATAATATTGACATATTTTGTAGTCTTCTTCGAAAAGATTGTTCTGAGTTTTGACATTATCATGAATCAAGTTTTTGGCATGAGTCCTGCATTTTTAATACAATTTTTTGTGTTTTATAATATCCCAATTAAAAAGTTAATAATTAATTATTATCATCATAATATTGTAAGCATGAGATTTGCATATATTGTTTTTATAGGGATTATGCTAAAGTGTCCCACGTAAGTTGAAGTCAAATTAGACCAAGTGTGTGACAGACAGACCAAAAATGTACTGATGATTCGTGTATCCCGAATTGCTTAATAAATTACTGATTTTTATAGGATATGATGGAATCACGTTCTTTAACATACCAGAAGTAATATAGGGCTGTTTACATAGCAATACAACCTGCTGTTTTAATTTTTGAACAGGCTGCTGAACAGGCTGCTAACTTCAGCCTGGTGAAAAATTGCTCATATCCAAAAATCTAAGGTGATTTTTTTCCTATTGTAACTTGTGATTGAAATATGGAGACATGAGATGCTAAACGCCAATGTTATCCTCAAGCAAACTCGTGGAGTAATTTTTGTAGCCACGAGGTGAACGTTGCGATTTTGTATAACCTCGACTTCTACAAATTCTGTCGAATTGTTTCCTGAAATTTTCTAAGTATGGGATAGAACAATATGTTAACATACCTGCTACCAAGTGTCGTTGTCTTTGCTACACTAGGTACGTATAATTCAGTAAGCGTTCAAAAATAAGCAACTACATCGAGTCGACGTTTGAGCTGCCAAGGTAAAGTCCTCATGGTTTGTTAATTTATTCAAAACAACACCTTACTATCTGTTGCAAAATTCCGCACGGGATCTAGACTTTTGAGAACAAAGACAGTAGTTCTCTAAAGGCTGATTTACACGCTACGATTGTCGGCCCGATTTAATTGTTTAACATGGTTTGTTCGGGAAAAATAATAATAATAATAAATCATTTCTTTAATCAGTAAGCCTATATCACAATAGTGATTTTCAATAGGGAACTGCGGTAGAGAAAATGAATAACTGAATAGAAAGAAAGAAAACTATACAAAAGAAATAAAATAAAATAAAATATATAAAATCTATCACCTAATTATAGCTTCAGATTAAGTAAGGTAACATTTAAGTGCTTTTTTAAATTTCTTTTTAGATAAAAGTAACTTAATGTCATTAGGTAACTGGTTCCAACTTTGAGCGCAGGAATTCTGTGATGTTTGTAGGCCCCAGTTTGTGTTGGATTTAACTGTTCTCAGCAGATCTTTATTACGTGTGTTGTACTTGTGGAAATCTTTGCCTTTGCGGAAACTTGGTGCATCCTCAGATACTTGGCTGTGCATGTAGATACAGCGATGGAATTCTCTACGTTGAGATAGATCAAGCCACTTGAGCTCTTTGAGCGCGTCAGTAGAGGAAGACCATGGTGATTGGTTCAGGATTAATTTAGCTGCTTTATTATGAAGTACCTGGAGCGAATTCATTAAGGTCTTGTTGTTCTTGTCACCCCAGACAATGGATGCATAATCAAGCACAGGAACTATCATCGTCATGACGTATAACTTTCTAGCAAAAAGAGGCAACAGGTGTTTTATGCGTTTTAATACCCCAAGACGCTGTGCAATCTTGGAGTGTAGCATCTCAACGTGATCATGCCATGTGAGGTGCTGGTTAATGATTATACCAAGATATTTAAACTCTGAAACGTTCTCAAGACTATCTTGTTCCACCACTAGCTGCATATCCTGGAAGTTCTTCAGCTTGACCCGGCTGCCAATAATCATGAATTTTGATTTTTTAATATTCAGGGTAAGCTTATGCTCTTGTAGCCAAGAAGAGATACTCTGAAGGTCATGGTTAAGCTTAAGCTGTAAATCAGCGGCACAGGTCTCAGGACAGTAAAAAGCCATGTCATCAGCAAACAACGTCATCTCGGAAAACTTGAGGGTAGATTCTATTCCATTGATGTAAATCAGGAAGAACAGTGGCCCAAGTATACTACCCTGTGGTACGCCAATGGACACTTTGCCTTCAGGTGACATGGTATTACCACACACAGTTTTCTGGGTTCGTCCAGTGAGGTAAGAATTGAACCACGACAAACTTTTTCCAGCCACGCCCAAGTTCTTTAGTTTCTTTATGAGGAGTTCGTGGTTGACGGTGTCGAACGCCTTTTTTAGGTCCAGGAAGACTACACCTGTAACTTTGCCACTGTCCATATTGTTTAGGATGTAGTCTGTGAAGTTAACCAGGGCTGTAGTTGTTGATTTGCCTAGTCGAAATCCAAACTGACACATGGATAATAAGTTATTGTGCTCAAGGTAATTACTCAGTTGAAGATGTACAGCTCTTTCAATGATCTTACTTACGGTGGGCAATATTGAGATTGGTCGATAATTATCCTTTGATAATTTGTCGCCTCCTTTAAAGAGCGCTGAGACCTTGGCAGATTTCCATAACTTGGGAAATACACCGTCACTAATGGACTTGTTGATCAGTGATGTTAATACAGGTGAGATGACAGGACAGCCATCCTTCAATAGACGTGCACTAAGTTTGTCGAGTCCCACTGCTTTATTTGGTCGAAGCTTTGCAATGGTTTGTGAAACAAATTCCACATTAACAGGAACCAGGTCGAAATGGAGTTGTTGATTGTTTACTGTACATGTAGAGAACGTAGATGTACAGTGTTTAAAGGCTTTGGATAACTTTTTTCCAATCGAAATGAAATGATTATTCATGATCTTCGCTATTGAAGCGCTGTCAGTGTAAACTTTGCCATTGTCAAAGATTGAAAACATAGCAGAATTCTTTGAGTTTGGTAGAGCACTCTTTATGGCTTTCCACATTTCCCCTCCATCGTTTTTAGCCTCTTCAACTAACTTACAGAAATATTTGGACTTGAGATTCTTTTCTTCGTGATTAGAGTAATTTTTTAATTTCTTGTACATTTTCCAGTGATATTCACTATTTTGAGTTCGTGCCTTTTTGTAGTGATAATCTCTATCGCGTCTTATCTCTAGTAGCTTTGTTGTTACCCAAGGGTTCTTTGTTCCTTTAGCTCTCTTGAATTTTAATGGTGCATGAATTTCTGCGACACCTGAAAACAACTGGTCCCAGAGGAGAACCGCATCGTCGATATCATCAACACCATCGATAACTGACCATGGAACTTGGGATAGATCTTTAACAAAGGACTCTTTGTTATAATTTTTGAATGAACGATATTCAAATTTCCTTGGCGGAAGCTTGGGTACACCAGATTTCATGATGCAGAAAGTTAAACTGTGATCACTTAATGTTGAATGAATGACTCCGCTTTGGACAATTCGAGGACTGTCGCTTACATAAATTAAGTCAATCAGAGTTCTTGAGTTCTGGGTTATTCTTGTAGGTTCTTTGATAATCTGTTTCAGATCATTTTCGATGGCAAAGGATCCAAGTTGCGTCTTGTTGGGATTACTTCGGGAAAGTTGATCAACATTAAAATCACCTAGAATCATTGTTGAATATCGTTCAGTGATTACAGAAAAACTTCCATTTAGTGAATTAATTAAATCAGCAACGTCCAGATCAGGAGGTCTGTAAACAGAGGCCACCAGAAGCGGTTTGCATTTTGGTCGTGTGATCTCAATCCATAAAAGTTCTGAGGCATTAGTTGTAAGGTCAGGTCTCACGATAAAAGGTATACTTTCGCGAACATAAAACATTACGCCACCCCCACAACTCTTTGAGGGGGTGGAACGATCTTTTCGTACAACTGAGTAGCCAAAAATATTAATCTCATCATCAGAGATATCCCTGGTAAGCCATGTTTCACTTAGGGCTAGGACATCTAGGTTAAAAACAGTCAGTAAATCTCGAACACCGTCCAATTTATTCAGTAATCTGTTGATGTTCAAATGAGCGATTCTCAGACCTCTCTTTAAACGTGGTGTAGATTGCAGATGAGATTGAGATTGAGCTGTAGTATTATTATAAGAAATATTGCCACTATCCTCTTGAAGTAACGGAAATATGCACTTAGAACACGACCAAGCTGCTGAAGGCTGGCAGATACTAATATACTCATCCCTTTCCATATGAATACACTTAGCGTGATACCAGGTATCACAGTCGTCACATTGCACTGCTTGTTGATTCTTACGACAACCATTTGAACATAGACCACATGGATCTGTAATGGGGCCAGGATTGGAGCTCACATCACCAGCAAGAAGTACCAGCGAGGCAACCAAAGTTATATTTACCAGCTTGAGACCCAGTTCGGCTTTTAAAAATGGCGGCAGTCCAATGATGGCTGAACGAGTACGGTGCCAACCGGATGAATTTCGTCCTGGATATACTTTCACATCGGAACCACTACTTACTATCAGAGAGTGGACGTTCTGAAGACCAATATTAGGCTTTGTAGACATTAGAAGCATTAAAACCACTAAAAATATTAAAAAATACGAAGAGCTCGTAAGCATACGTCTAAACGCCATTGTGGTCACGCTTCAATCTTCAAAAGGAAAAATCGGCCCGACTCGCAGAAATCGGCTACAAAGTTTTTCGTATCGGGCCGATTTTTTGAAAAGAAAATCAAATGAATTGGAGCGCAAAAACAATGGATTTCAAATCGGCCCGATAAATCGTAATATAGCGTGTAACATCAGCCTTAACTCCAATTGCTTCTGAGTCTAAATCTCGTGTGGAATTTAACCCAATAAGATGAATTTTACGAGTTTAGAATATAAGTTAGTCTTTTTAAACAACATTAAGCATCTTGATTGGATTCGAGAGTAAAACAATATTTTACAGTTCACTCCAGGCTCATTTCAATCGTAGCTTAGTGCACTCTTCCAGTTTTCGTGAAAATTACTTGAATTATTTTGTTAAAAGCTTAGAATTATATCGATACCACAGAAAGCATGACAGCTAGCGAATCATCGTTTTCACTAGCTGGTTTATTAATGCAGCATTCTTAAATTATCCATTAAAGTTGGTTAATGAAGTGGTAACGAAGTTTAGCGTGACATTTTCATGCCAAAATTATGCAAATGTTGAGTCACAGCCTTCCGTGACAAGTAGTTCACTTTGAAAGCTGGAAACAAGGGCATTTGAATTGGCTCGATATAGTTTTTTAATGACAATGCTTTCGTAATTGAGCAAGTTACTAGTGACCAACCAAGACGGTTTTTACACCAGTTATTGCACTTGAATCAAAGTTTATATTTTTGTCTATTTCACTTCGATTTGTGTTGCCATAGCGACGATAAACAAAGATGACTCAAATCAACTTTTCTAAAATATCTCTCGATTTCGAGCAGCTCTAGACAGCTCGAGCAGCTCTAGAGCAGCTCGAGCAGCTCTAGGGACTATATGGGCCATAAACTGCACACTGAGGCAAAACAATATTAAAGGCCCAATCTAAAAAATTTTACCAATCCGTTTTTGAATAAATTACAAACAATTCAAAACCAGAGCCCACATTACTTTCGGCCTGTGGTCAATTAAGTCGAACATGCGCAGTAGCATAGTTAAACAATGTTCGAGTGAGGGAGTATGTGAGTGACTCATTTGCATATTTTGGCCCCTCGCAATAACTCGTGGATTTGCAATCCACGAGTTAAAAATGAAATTTATTGATTAGTTTATTCAAGTGATAAGCTTACCCTAGTTTAATCACGATGATTTTCCTGTTAGCAGATAAACTGAGGTCAAGGTTTTAATTTGTCAGTTTCTGTATAATTGGTGTTAACATATAACGATATAAAAATTAGACTGCAATCAGTTTATCTGAAATATGAGCACATAATATTAGTATATATTTCATCAATCGAATCAATGAGTAGGACAATAGTTTTATATCTTATAGGATTAGTTTTATATTTAGCGCATGTGAAAACGTATGTTGAATATGCGCTATATAAATACATATTATTATATTATTATTATTATAAATATCTCTTGATTTCAAAGGATTCCAGGCACCCAAAGTACATACCAAGATAAAGTAAATAACATAGAATTAAAACTCTTTGATTGAAGTGATATTGAATAGAGCCGGGACCGGAATTAGAAATGGCCATGGCCAAATTAGCATTATTACTCGTGCCCAGGCCATAAGGCCGGCACGAGTCAAGGTCTGTCGTTCAATCTATCTATCTATCTATTGTCAGCGGTCTCACACACGTATATAATTGAGAATCGTAATTAGCGTATAACTCTCTTCTGTGCAACTGATCGAATATAGCAACAACTTCTAACGGCTATCCAGTGCACCGATGTCTACTCCAGAAATCCAAAGACCTTCGACTTCTCCTCAAGCGATTGAGTCTGCTCGCCACTCGGCGGCTACCGCTTCTGCTAGTCCTCCTGACGCTGTAGAGGCTAATACTGATAACCCTGAAGCAAGCTTCTGATCGTGAACAGAACCTTCAGGTATTCACATTATTTGTTAGCCCCGTTGTCGTTTACCCTTCGATTACCGTTTACTTTTCTCTCCTCGCCGGTGTAATTATTTGTTTCGGTTATAGGTTTCTCTCAAGCGTGTATTTATTTATTTTGGCTCATTTCTCCCCAGTTCGCCCGTAATGTTTCGCTTCGTAGGTCACTCGTACGTGCTGCACTTCTTGTCCGTCTATCCTCTATCGTCGCTCCTTTATCACCATAGCCGTGCATTTCTAGAATTTATTTATATATTTTATTTTTATTTTTTACAATGTTCTCATAGGCATTTGCCCAGGTTTTTTGTCTCATTTTTAACTCGTGGATTGCAAATCCACGAGTTATAGTGAGGGGTCGAATATGCAAATGTGTCACTCACTCGAACATTGTTAAACTATGCTACTGCGCATGCTCGACGTGATTGACCGCAGGCCGAAAGTATTGTGGGCTCTGGTTTATTCCGGGACTCCCGAGGGACTCCCGACCTATTCACAGATCAACGATATTTGCTTTTCACGATTTATGTTGAAATCAGACTAGACAAAATTTATATTTAGCTAAGAAAAGAAAGACTATACAGAACATATGCTTCAAAATAGCTAGCTAGAAGGAAAATTTGTGATAGCCGAGTCAAATAGTGCAGGAGAACACATCAGCTCAAGAAATACTTACAAACTGAACATTAAGTTATAGTTTGAAAAAAGCATTGACTAGATGCACTCCAGACATGTCCAATGGCACACGAAAAATTAACTGATACAGACGTTGTTTGAAGAAGAAGACTTTTGGATCATTAAATTCCTAGTATTAGAGCAAGCTATTTCAGGAGTAAAACCACGGCGAAGTACCGAAGCAAGTTTAGACATGACTTACGCAATAGAATATCTCTTTGCAGTCGATACTGACGAGTAAGCTTATTAAAAAACTTTGGCTGAATGCCGGACTTTGAACATCGCTGTCAAGCGACAAAAATCTCTTCAAGTGCAACATCAAAGTCATCCAAGCTTTTAGTGTCCGTACTCTATCATCACAAGGGTCAAAGTAGACTAAGCAAACCGGAAAACGTCAGCCTTGAAAGCGAGCGCCGTGAAGGCCTCGAGTCGGCTAGCTGAAAACAGCAACAAAAAGGCGTATTGAGTTTATTGGCTTAGTGTTTTGTGAAGCAATTTCTTTTATATTTATAGCGACATTTTGCTACAGAGCACAGAGAGGAGCATTTTAATTTTGCATATGTTTTGTAACCACACATTGACAATAAATACACAAAATTCACAGACTAATGTTATTCGTTTTATGAATGGTCCAGTGGATAGAGCCATGGCTTTCGGTGCGAGAGGTCCGAGTTCAATTCCCGGCCCGACGGAGAGGAAATTTTTTTTTTCACTTTTTTTTTCCTTTTTCACACATTTTTTTCTGTTATAGCTAATGACTCTTTCTTCGCTAAAGAAATTATTGATTTAGATTTTTGCCTTCAAATGAAAACTCGTTATTTTACTAAAATGTACTGTTTGGGCTTCCTGTGGTCATTTCGGTAGATCCACGAGTTACTTCGCCATTGGCGGTTTGATTCACTGTTGCACGTTACTGCGAAAACCCTTGTATCGCGACCGCCATTTCAAACTTTCGGTTTGGATTTTGGGATTTTGGGTTTTCCGATCGACCAATCACATGGAAGTGGGCGGAGCTTTGCGAATGACCTTGATCACTCGTTCCATCCGCCTTGTTCAAATCGTATCTTTTTGAAAATTATAAGAAAATTGAGATGACTCGAGCATATCCAAAAGAATTGAGATGGAGAGTGGTTTTCTTGCTAAGAGAAGGACGTATTGCTAAAGTTCTTAACGTCGGGGAAACGTTTGTCAAGAAGATAAAGCTGCTCTTTGAAACAAACCAATCGATCGAATTTCGCCGAAGACCGGGAAAATTTAGATGGCTGCAAGGTAAGCTTATGTGAATGTGAACTTTTTCTACTTATTATATTTATTGGAAAGCTAGAGTAAAATCAATACTACTGAAGTGAACTATTGCTTTACAAAATGAGACCAATTCCCAAACCGACATCATACATCATCTTCATTTTTTTTCTGATCGTGTCTCGTGATGTGTTTACAGCTCAAGATATTTTGTTGATCAAGAATATTATAAGGCAATACCCCGAAATATATGAAGTGGCTTAGTCATTTGACCGGGAGATTATTCTCTCTTACTTTTACTCTAACTTTATTCCAATAAATATAATAAATAGAAAAAGTTTACATTCACATACCTTGCAGCCATCTAAATTTTCCCGATCTTCGGCGAAATTCGATGAGCGGATCGATTGGTTTGTTTCAAAGAGCAGCTTTATCTTCTTGACAAACGTTTCCCCGACGTTAAGAACTTTAGCAATACGTCCTTCTCTTAGCAAGAAAACCACTCTCCATCTCAATTCTTTTGGATATGCTCGAGTCATCTCAATTTTCTTATAATTTTCAAAAAGATACGATTTGAACAAGGCGGATGGAACGAGTGATCAAGGTCATTCGCAAAGCTCCGCCCACTTCCATGTGATTGGTCGATCGGAAAACCCAAAATCCCAAAATCCAACCGAAAGTTTGAAATGGCGGTCGCGATACAAGGGTTTTCGCAGTAAGACTGTACGCGTTTTCGACATTTGTACGAAGAAAACTCAGAAGGTACGCTACAAGAAGCCCGAGTTCACGCAGATATGCGTCTTGTTTGTTTATAGTTCACTGATCAGGCCACTACATGCTGTATATAGTACTTTGAAAGACCTCTGGGTGCCTCGAATCGCAAGGGCATGATAATGTTTGTTTTAAGGTTTCCTTAACAAAGCCAGTAAATTGACTATTCGGCTTTTAGGTTACAATCCAAACAGCATGAAAACGCGCACTAACTCAGCGCACTAGGTCATCGCTGAATTGTATTTGTAAAAGAAATACCGTATTAATGGCCGTATTAATGAGGGCAAGTGACTCAACAATAATTTAGTCTTACCTTCAGTTTCCGCGGAGAGACGAAAATGCCGCAACCAAAGACTTGAGCTAAAACGTGAAAAGTATAAGTCATTAATAATAAATAATAATAATAATAATAATAATAATAATAATAATAATAATAATGGTTTATTAGAAGTACATCCATCACAGGTGGCTCTTCGCCTTCTAATTACAACTTAAAATAAATAAATGAATAAATAAGTAAATAAATAAGTAACTAAGTAAATTAATAAATATATATATATATAAATATGTATATGCATCCCGAAATATAGTATGAATTAATTGTACTTATGGATGTATCGTAGCTGTTGAAACCCGGAAATAAACCCAAATCCCGCCCATAGTAGTATATATCACAGGAAACTACTCTATGTAATACCATAGTGTGATTGGACAAAAGTTTACATTGACCTATGCAATACCATGAAGGATTGTTCATTGCTTGAAAAAGCTCTGAGAAATGCAATATCCAATCCTATATGTCATTGAATAGCAGTAATCAATACTGTGTTGGATTTGACAGAGCATTGTGAAAGTGTATCTAATACTCTTTTCAATACTAATTCTGGATTGCACAGACTTGTGCAAAGCTTTAAAGTATTAGGTAGGGGGTTGTTTAGCTCTGTATAACACCCTGTACAATCCTGGTATGAGATTGAATAGTCAATTCAATTCCACATTGGATTACACAGAGGGTTGTGCACTCATATACAACACTCTGTAAAATCCTGACATGTGATTGGACAGGCAATCCAATCCCACAAAGGATTAGACAGGGGGTTGTACACTCACATACAACACTCTGTAAAACCCTGATGTGTGATTGGACAGGCAATTCAATCCCACAAAGGATTAGACAGGGGGTTGTACACTCACATACAACACTCTGTAAAACCCTGATGTGTGATTGGACAGGCAATTCAATCCCACAAAGGATTAGACAGGGGGTTGTACACTCACATACAACACACTGTAAAATCCTGACATGTGATTGGACAGGCAATTCAATCCCACATTGGATTAGACAGGGGGTTGTACACACGCATACAACACTCTGTAAAACCCCGACGTGTGATTGGACAGGCAATTCAATCCCACAAAGGATTAGACAGGGGTTGTACACCTGCATACAACACTCTGTAAAATCCTGACATGTCATTGGACAGTCAATTCAATCCCACATTGGATTAGACAGGGGGTTGTACTCTCACATACAACACACTGTAAAATCCTGACATGTGATTGGACAGGCAATTCAATCCCACAAAGAATTAGACAGGGGGTTGTACACTCACATACAACACACTGTAAAATCCTGACATGTGATTGGACAGGCAATTCAATCCCACATTGGATTAGACAGGGGGTTGTACACACG
The DNA here is from genome assembly GCA_029948255.1 of Telmatactis stephensoni. NCBI lineage: Eukaryota > Metazoa > Cnidaria > Anthozoa > Actiniaria > Isophelliidae > Telmatactis > Telmatactis stephensoni. Next base: position 45,736 of record JALIZF010001354.1, on the reverse strand, counting down.
CATACAACACTCTGTAAAACCCCGACGTGTGATTGGACAGGCAATTCAATCCCACAAAGGATTAGACAGGGGTTGTACACCTGCATACAACACTCTGTAAAATCCTGACATGTCATTGGACAGTCAATTCAATCCCACATTGGATTAGACAGGGGGTTGTACTCTCACATACAACACACTGTAAAATCCTGACATGTGATTGGACAGGCAATTCAATCCCACAAAGAATTAGACAGGGGCTTGTACACTCACATACAACACTGTAAAATCCTGACATGTGATTGGACAGTCAATTCAATCCCACATTGGATTAGACAGGGGGTTGTACACACGCATACAACACTCTGTAAAACCCTGATGTGTGATTGGACAGGCAATTCAATCCCACAAAGGATTAGACAGGGGGTTGTACACCCGCATACAACACTCTCTAAAATCATAGTTAAAAATAAACTTAAAACGGCAATTTCAAGGCTTATAAAGTTTAAATGGACTTTTGGGACACTTAATTTACAACACAATTTAAACAGTTTGGATTGGCTTACTTAATTAATAACTATAAATATAAATCTATAATCTTAACTGCACTAGAGTTTGTTAACCAATCTTTATAGAATTTGAGCTCCTATTCAAGACTGGACAAACATCACACTTGCAAACTTTTAAAGCAAACATGCTTTAGTTGGTTAGCATAAAATGACAGTAATTATTACAACACAACATTTTTGAAAATGGTATGGGAAAATTCTGTAACAATGCCTTCTAGAACTAAATTGAACTCATTGATACACTAATATTATTTGACAGTTTAAATTTTAGATTGCCAAAAGATTTATCCTGATGTGCATACAACTCAATTAACTTATTAAAGTAAATGCCAGACTTAAAAATATTTACTGCTACAAAAATTGACACACATCCTTAATCATTCCATAAGCAACTGCAATGTTTTCCTAGCTTAATTATTAAATTTGGCACTTCACAACCTTAGGTCTCTAGACTTTAATTCTTCAATTTTTACTCTTGAAAAAAGTTTGTGAGCTTCCTAAGTTTCAAATAAATTTAAAATCCTTTCAATGTTTGTCACATGACCATGAATTGGAAGGTCTGTTACAACTCTACAACAAAATAAGTATCTTTTGACCCTGTAGGCACAAGTACACACCGAGCCACTAATCTCCTTACATTAATTATATGCTGGAATCCAATAGATTTCTTTTTTACAGTCAGAAGGCCAGTCTTTTCTTCAAGGGCATTTGTCCCAGGAGTGAACTGTAACCAGTCTATGTAGGCTAGCTCATGCACTTTGCTTTCAATTTCACCTGTCGATGTTTCATAAAATACCTTTGACTGGAAGAAATATCTTATTACTCCATATAATTGAGACAGTTCCGAAGGATCATCGTCACTTGGAAAATATGATTTTGCCACATTTCCTCTGTCAGATATGTTGAAGTCTGAGTTGAAAGTTATACCATTTACAAAACATCTGCCATACTTATGAATCCTTGCATGCACTAATTGTACATTATGGTAAATAAGTCGAAAGTATTGTAATAGCTGATCTCTGAAAAGAAGAGTTAGTTGAATGTTTTCCTTTTTGGGTCGGAGCATTGTCACTTCTGACCATGGCCACTTCCTGCAGAAATCAATATCTTGTTTCTCAATCATCTCAAATAGTATTGCATTTTTTGAAAGCAAATAAAAGGAATCTGCCAAATCTTTTGCCTTGTTATTATTTAAAACAGTGTCATTAGGGTAGGATTCACTCTGTAAAATGCTTAAATTTGATGGAGTTTTGTACTGTGGAAGTATACTAGAAATATCAGGAATCTTCGCTGTTTCACCAAAAACTGTAAATTCAAAGCATTTAAGAAACTCTTGTTCCACAGTTTTTCCACTGTTTGGCATTTTTTCCAAAACCCCATTAAATCTTTCAAATGGGAAACACCAATACCCACTGGCAGGCCCAAAGTCTCTCAATGTATCTGGTACATGTAAAACCATGTGATAATTTACTGTTACCTCCCATTTTCCATAAACTGAAAGGAAGAGTTTATGATGCTCTTCAAGAGCATTTTCCAATTCAACAATATTTTGACTTGATATGGATGGTTTTTCTATTATCTTTACAGCACTGTGAAGCATAGAAAAACAGTCATAAGCTCTTTTGGGTATTAAATTCACCAAGCAAGCTTTTGCATAAACCAAAATGTAGTTTTTTAGTTGATCAGCTGTCATACCAGACATACTTTTCTTTTCTGTCATCCTTAAAGGTAGTCTGCCAATATCATATGGGACTCTCATTCCTTTCATTCTTTTGCAAAATTCTTTCTGATTTTTATAAGACATGGAAAATTTTTTATTGAATGTTTCACTGTTAAAGTGCTTTTCTGTCTCATTTCGCACAAGTCCCAGAAGAAATGAATGCATTGGGTCTAATACAACCATTCTAACAGGATCAAAGTATGGAAGCCTTAGTAATTCTGAGTATTTAACTCCTGTGGATTTGGATATTGAGTTAGCTTCTTTCTTTGTTTTGGCATTCTTAAATCGCATTGCATCTTTAATTACAGATTCCTTTGTCCTAAGGGGTGGTCTGTCAGGTTTCTCTTTGGTAGCATAGCTCATCTTTCCAGAGGCTCCTTTTGTCCCTGGTTGACGTTTTGCTACAAACTCACATTTATCACAGCCTCTGAGACACTTGTGTGATTTAAATTGTGTTACCTTTCTTGATGCAGGCAAATCAGCAGATACACAAAATAACAAAGACTTGCTTTTGATTTGCTTGCCTCTAAAATCAACAAAAAAATTTCCTTCCCAAAGAGAAAGAAGGTCATTTACAAGTGGAGTTAAAAAAGTGTTGATGTTATCTCTTGCCTCTGTTGGACCAGGCATGAGACCCACTAGCATTGTCCATTGCAGTTTATAGCGTTCACTTCTAGGAAGATTAAGGATAGACATATATAGAGCTCCAATCTTGTATTTTGACCTTTTGAATGGGTCTAACCAATCAACATTCAAAATAAGAGCCAAATTGTTTGAATTACTTAGAAGTTGTTCTCCAGAGTTATCAGGATGCATCTGAAACTCTTTCCATAGTCTCCCATGTCTTACATCAGTCATTACTCCTGGCTGTGGTTGTTTTGGAATGGAATTTAACAGTTTACAGAATTTCTCTTGCTTGAAAAGTTTTGACAACCAAACAGAAGGAGGAATGAACTCATATGTCTTGTGAGGCACAAATGAACTTTTCGTGAATGCAAGCTTCCTTTGATAAAGCAATTCTGTACCACAAACCTTTTTAGATTGCTTTGCTGAACAACATCTTGCCCCAATTATTTTGTCACCATTTGTGTTGTAAATCAAGAGATCTTCATACTTATATAATTCATTACATTTAGCATTTGGACAAACAATAAATGTGGTTTTAGGCAGTTCATCGGATAGCCCACTAAACTTAAGGAGAGAGGGCATTGATGTTGGGAATAATCCAACTACAGGGTAGCAAAAAAAGGCAAAAATAACAGCAAAAGTAGATATCAATATGCAGGTCACAGTGCTCGATAAGTGGTACTTCATCTTCACGTTCACCAAAACCAGACAAACCCATTGCATCATTGAATACACTGGTTGATTTTGGAGCTTATTTCTACTCTCTCTGCAACTTGTTTGTGAGTCTGTGTAAATCAATAAAATAAGAAATTGTCACACTCCAAAAGAAACTAAAAGACAAAAAAGGAAAAAAACTGAATAAACAAATGGATAAATAAATGAATAAGTAAACAAACAAACAAATAAATAAATATACAAATTAAACAGGCTAGACAATTACAATAACATTTTTATATATTATATGCACTATGATATTATATCATTACAACAAAAATTACAATAAAAACATCCAAGTAGGCAGCCTTTACATCTATGGGCCAATCAATAAAAAATAAAGCACGAGAATTGAAATAAAACTTAAAAGGGGGAAATCTGCATTAAAAATCAATTTTTGCACCTTTTGAGCCAAGCAAATCTTCATTAGATCCTGAATCCTCTTGACCATCCTCATCATCACCATCCTCATCATCACTATCATCATCATTTTCTAACAAATCTAGAATAAAGGAAAAGAAATCAATGTGGTTCTACTTTGAAAAAGAGTTTTCAGCTTAACCCTCTTCTTGCCAAGCTGTTTTTTTGTATATGCTGAGCTATTTTTGACAAAAAATTATTGTAACTCCAACTAATTAGGTGTTGTCAAGGGAACTGTTGCTGTTCCTGTGTGACTGCAAAGACTACATATAAATCTTGTCACACAATGTATATTACAGTTATGTATGGCAGAATAAATTAACATGAAAAAAACACCATATGGCCAGTGGTCTTAGACTTAAAATATTATTATTATTATCATATGTTTTCAAATAGATTGGACCTTGAAAATGAGTTCAAAATTCAAATTATTAAGTAGCGTTGCTTAAGTAACCTTTTCGACAATCATTTTCATATCTATAAGCTTAAGTGATAATTTCCAGTGTCAAAATCAACAGTGTACAAGAGAGTACACGTTTTCGGCCTATTTGTGAGAAATGCTTAATAAATATTAACAATTTATTTCTATTTTTCTTACCACTATCATTGTTGCAGAGGTCTCCATGTAATTTGCATAAAGATCAGGTTCGAAGTTGTCTTCACTACTGCTACTGCTTGATGTTTCACTTGATAAATCTGAATGACAATGAGACCCATAAGCCAAGCCATAAGCTTACAGAGTGATTTCCCTTGCGTAACGACGAAAGAAAATAAAAACTTGCCTTCCACATTTGCATCACGTGACTGACCAATGCTCGAAATATCGGAGGAGACACAATCACTTTCCACACGAGCCTTTTTTCTTATATTGCAGTAACTTTCATCAGATGAGGTGGTATCACTAGCTAGAACAGTTTGGTTTGGTGAGGAAATCTGAGATCCAGAGGCCGGCGTGCTGCATGCAAGCGATATATCTGTTTGTGGAATCTTAATACCAGTTTTTCGTTTTTTTACCAGACCATATGTGGAGATATGCCTCTGTCTGGTGGATGGTGTTTGATAATGTTGTGATTTACAACGGGAACACTCACATTTAATAAACTTCCCTCTTTTTCCCATATCCAGGTACACTTCTCCACTCTGAGCGCTGTTAATAATTTACTGAAAATTTTCTTGGGCTTCCTGTGTTAGCCTGGACTACATTTCTATTTATATCGACCAATCAAATTCAACGGTTCCCACGGAACCACCACGTTCCATTTGGCGCCCTTTTGGCCTGAAGTTAGGATTGCTGTTGTTGAGAGATCGAGGAAGGTTACTGGTAACTTAAACTGCGTTATTATTTTGGCTTCAAATCTTTGATCGTTTTGATCAATGGCGTCGAGATCCAAAGCTAGGATGCTAGCTATTCTTGACGACGAAGATTTTATTGAAAAGCTCAAAAGAAAGCTGTCAGAAGACAGTACACCGAATGTGCTCAACACGAAGAAAGTTTCCAAGGTAAAAATTAAAAAAAATCGTAAGTTAAATATCATGTATAAAAGATATCAACGGATTACTGATTCCCGTATTGATAATCATTCTAGCAAATAATCCAAGACTTGTTCGAAGTTCATTTCAAGGAACACATCAACTATAAAATCAAGTGGGAGGAGGTAAACAAAAATTTAATCGAAGAAATGGTAGGAAAAGTTATTCTTCTTTCCAAAGAAGACGGAATAGAAGGTAAGCTTAAATCTAATTATTACTTAGATTTTATAAATCGTCCTTGATTTGTACATCTTCGACTGGTTATTACTGCATGACGTCGAAGGCGGCCCTAAAGTTCTTCCCGCCAAAAGTTTCAGTTGGGCCTTATGGCTTCAAAATAAGATAAAAGCCTCAGTGCACAGACGCTTTATTATTAACACTGTATTAATCCCCCTAATTTTCTCCATTATTTCAGTCTCTCGTACAGAAGTTGTAAAGAAGATCAGAGAGGGATATCACTCAAGAAAACGGACATACCATGCAAACAAAGACAAGAAGACAAGAAGAGCCACAAGAGTGAAAAACAGAAGAAGTTACCTTACATACGTAAGTACGGTAACTCATTCGATCACTTAAATTGAAATTGTCGAGTACGCAACAGTCGCGCAATGGCGACGTGAATCATTTCAGGTTGCCAGAACCCAGCTATTATTAAAACAATCTTTAAATTCAACGGGTCAACCCAATGGATATTTTATTATATTTCATTTTGCTGCTAAAAAATAACCGTTTATCGCTCAAAAATTATTATGTGCTCAAATTTTGTGAGAATAATACCCCAGGACTGACTCATCTTCCAGGTGCTGGTTGACCTCATGTCAACTCTCACGGTAATGAATTTGTTCCCCGCTTGATAAATGCTATCCCAACCTCTTTCATGGACTAAATATTAAAAAAAATCATATTTTTGAGATTATGAAGTGTTCTAACCAACAGAAATACGATGAAAGCGAATGTGATTCCCAAGTATGTCATCCTTTTTGATCAAGAGATATTTTTTTAAAGTATAACAAAAATTAACAAGCCTCCATACATGTCCATATAGCACTTAGAAACAACCTAGAAGCAACTAGAAAAGAAGTCAGAAATCAGAGTTTTAAATTCGGCTTGATCTTGATCACAGTGTGTCGATGCATGCTTTTGCAAAAAATATTTTCGCTTTCACTCACGTGGTCTCGACGACATAAAATATTCAAATTCTTGCACCAAATAGAGTAATAGTTCATTGTTTAAATTAATATTAGTTTTCGTCACGAAGGTACAAATGTATGAGCGATAAAAATATGCCAGCATTATTTGTAAAAAATATTATGGCCGCGCATCACGGCAACAGATTACCTGGTCTGTGGCAAATGTTTGGGGGACTGAGAACGAGCGCTCTGATTGGTCAATTCCGGTCACTTCTGAATTGTGATGTTTTGTTTTTGTTGGGAAGGGAATGAAGAAATTTGTGCAAAAAAAGACGTGTAAATTTTAAATTTGGCATTCCATTCTACAGCATTTGTATTTTCCACGGTCTGGAGACTTTGCTTAAGAAGGCTGAAGCGTTTTTCTGTGATTATTGTGGATTTAGAGGATCGTGAACTTTGTAAGCCGTTGCTCGAAATGACGAAGAAACAAGATCAAAGACGACCGCCGACGATATTTTATGGCGATCCTACTCATAAACTTTTATTCCTGAGGATATAATATATAGCCTAAGCAACACAACAATAATTGTTGAGCGACATACTTAACATACCCATATCGAGATTCAGGGTACATGGCCGGAGAACGGCGTTTTGAAAAACTTTGGTTGGTGAATGAAGCACATGCAAAATCAAAACTTCAAACTTTGTTGATTCGTATTTACAGAGGAAAAAAATCGCGATGGATAATAAGAAACTTTTCACATTACTATAACAAGAATCATATGAACTTATTATTATTATTTTTCCCAAAACTGAAGTCATATCCGTGTATTGAACCAAAAATGGGACAATTTACTCACCAGGGCCCGGTTGTACGAAGGTTGGATAAAGTTATCCACCGGATAAGAGTTATCCACTGTATAGATTTTGTATAGATTTTATCCGCTGGATAAGGATTTATCCGCTGGATAGCGCTATTCACCCTTCGTACAACCGGCTCCTGTAGTTTGCCGTAAATCAAACATAAGTTTGACAAAGTTTCAAAGACAATTATCCGAAAAAGTGCAAAAATCCTGTGTGGTTTTTATGATAACTAGAGTATATCCTGCCTAAGCCACGTAAGACTGGCTGGTAGTACTTACTGGGACTGAATGGAAGAGTTCTCACATTCAGGTAAGCTGAAAAATTTCGTGAAAGTTTTGATAGTTGGAGTTTGTTAGTTTGTACGCGCCATGTCGCGTTAGTTGGCTTACAAAGTTCACGATCCTCTACATCCACAAAAATCACAGTAAAACACCACAGCCTTCTTAAGCAACGTCTCCAAACCATGGAAAATACGCTGTAGAACAGAATGCCAGATTTAAAATTTACATGTCTTTTTTTGCACGAATTTCTTCATTCTTCATTCGCCTCCCAAAAGAAACTACAAAACATTCTGAAGTGACCGGAAGTGACCAATAAAAGCACTCGTTCTCAGTCCCCCAAACATTTGCCACAGACCAGGATTACATCTAATTTGCTGATTTGTAGCCTGCATCACATCCGGACTTTTCCTCCGTTAAGTCCGTTTTCGAAATAACAAACAATCTGAGACCCCCAGCAAATAGCAGGATTTTAGATAACAGATGCTGATTGGCTGGGACATTTTTATATTCTAACGAGACTCGTGATTGGCTCTCAAATCACTGGTGTGTTAGTCTTCGCCATGACAACACTTTCGTTAGATTTACTCTGATTATAAAAACACAGACAGATTTTTCAGCCAAAACAACCTTCCAGTTAGTGACATTGAATTGCTTGCTATAAAAATAAACTTCCGAAAAAAATTCCAATCGAACATTTTGCTAGATAATAGCCTTCCAGGTGAACGGTGAACACGGCGTGCAAAGCATTATTGGACAAAATGAACGGCCCTGGTCCCCAGGTCCCTTGATGAACAAGCAAAATATCAGAAAAATTATTTCTGAAAGCTTTTAATCACATAAATTAGCAAAAGAGTTTGAAAGAAGTCTCCCTTTAATTTTTGACTGTTCCTGTCGCTTTGCCATCGTTTTATCAGCGATCAAAACTGTGTCACGCAATACCGTCACGATATGTTGAAGGAGCAAGAACTTATCATTCTGCGAAAATATTTCACTCCTAAAGTTAATGAGCGAATATATGTTTATGCATTTAAGAAAGATTTAGCCTAAAATATGAAAATAAGCTGTTACGTTGGTATCGTCATTTTAACGCTCAGTGTTTTGGCTGTTTTCTTTCTTTAATACCAAACAATATGTGATTTTGAGAGTTGACCGAGGCGAGCGTGTTGATCAGGTGCGAGTCTCCCAAAGGAAATTGGTTTACAAACAGAATATCGTGCTTAACAGCACAGTAAATAAGGGCTATGATTTTAAAAATGAGTTTTTTCGATATGGAAGTATACTTGAGGGTTTTGGCGAGTCTACAACTGCATGAATTTGCTAATAACTTTAATTTTATATTTATCAACTGAACGGAATAATTAACTTAAGTACAGTACACAATGCCAAATAAAAAGTTTATCATAAAAACTTACAAACATTTGTACAACAATAACTTACATGTTAGACTCAGGAAGAAGACTAAATTTACAGTTCACCACAAATCTTGATTGAAAACAATTTATTATAAACTCCAATTGCAAAATGGTGGATTCTCATACTCGTCGACCGTGAAGTAAGTAGCCTGGGGACGAGGGCCGTTCGCAAAAATACTGAACGCGCTCTGATTGGTTGAAAATAAAATCTCCGTTCACCTGGTTAGTTCAGAAAACATTCTCTCAAAGAGAAATTACAAGAATGACCCCAGGTCACGCTAGCAATAAAGTTTGTTAACTAACTGAAGTCCATCAAGCTGTCAAAATATCAACACAACGAACATTAAGCGAGCCAATAGAATTAGAATTTAAAAAAGCCCCAGACAATCAGGATCTATTATCTATAATCCTGCTATTTGCTGGGGGTCTCAGAACATGGTTTTGTTCGTTATTTCGCAGACGGACTTAACGGAGGAAAAGTCCGGATGTGAAGCAGGCTAGCTGATTTGAAGCCAAATCTTTCTTTAACTCCAAAATATAATCACTTATTAGCCGAACGCATGCAATTTGTGGCAGATTAGCTCTCAAAATCTCGCGACCACATTGCGGGACACATATTGATCACTGATAACACGCAATAGCCCAAATACAGCATTCAAAGGAGGCTTTTTTCAAACCCCTTTCACTCCAATAACAGACTAAAAGTATCATTTAGAAAAGTCCTCACACAAAAAACTGAGTCCTTTCGATGAATGGTTTTCGATTTACTGCAAGACTATTTTTGTCAAACAACACTGTCACGTAAAGACGCAGAAATACAGGCAAATGTGATTCAAATCGTACGACTTTAACTTTGTAAGTGATAAGTTTGTTTTGGTGAATATTTGCATAGAAAACACGAATTATAGCAATATTAATGTGATTTTGGCCCTTTGTACTACTGTCAGCCATGTTGGTGTCCAAAGGTTGTGCACCAAGATGGCGGACCCATACATTTCACACCAAACAATGAAGATATTTGATCGCTTGTATCTTGTTATCAAAATATTCTTATGACTACAATTTCCGTATAGGAGATACAAACCTTAAATTCAACTGCTTTTTAGATGCAAGTTATTTTATTAAAATATATTCTATATTAAGCCCAAAAACATTTATGATGACATCAATGCAAACCAAGAATAATAGTCATTACATGATAGTTGGATCACTTGCTGTTTCAGTGCTTCTAAAAGGTTTTAGTTATTGATAATAAGTGTCACATCACTTTTATGACATCCTTAATTTAAAATGGACCCTTTATAATTCAGCAAAGAATTGTTACAATGAAATAAAAATTGCACCAAATTTTAGAGATTGTTATTTTCTGTCAAAATATGCACTTTTTACAAACTCTGGTGATGATCTGGATTTTCTCGAGAAATGTAACAAATTACTATGATGTCATAATGAGGTCAATTGTAATTTTTTGCCTAAAACAAAAATTAAAAGGCTAGTTGTGGTAAGTCACCTCCAAAAGTTTTGTTTCACTCTTGAAGACATAAAGGTTTGAGTAAAATGGAGATATTTGGTTTAGATAGAAACTGCTCAGTTTTATACACTATGTCTATAGTCTGAGTGTGTGAAAGGACAATAAAGGATTATTTGATAAAACTTAGAGAAGTTGATTGCAAACAAACAAACTTGTAGATAAATTTGTTAATTAGAAATGCATTTTTGCCTTAAATAGTATATCATAGTAATTAAATTAAATTAAATTTCTTTAGCAAAATATAGGCTAAAAGCCACACAGCTACTGAAATTCATGGTACAAACTTAGCTGGGATGGAAAAGTTCATTGTCAGTCGGTTGGTTGCCACTTTGGTCTCGTAGATACCAGTATCTGAAAGTTACAAGGAAAAAGGCCGACTGACATGCAGATTTCACTCACAAACTTTCATGGTTGAGCAACTTTTAATCCTGATAAAACTCAACTACTTAATGCCAGTATCGATGTTTAGATATGAATTTTTCAACAATTTGTAGAGTACTACTGACAATAATTTTTCGAAAGGCAAAAGTTACGATTTAAACCACATTCTCCTGAAGAATGAATAAGTTTCATGAAGTTTAGTCAAAACAATTGAGATTCAACACCGTTGTGGTATTAGTTACTCTGACCGAGTTTGAGTTTTTTTTGTAACTATTGCTGTTTTAGTGAACCAGGCAAGATTAAAAGACATCGGAATGAGATAGAAGTCCCTGGCACTCAGGATATTGTAAATTTTGAAAGTGATTTAAAACTTCTTATTGTCGATGGCTAGTTGTCGAACTTGATTGAAAAAGCCAATAAAAGCCACAATATTCAGACTCATATCAAGTTTATTAGAAATAATCATTGTATTTCAAGTTACAATAACAAAAAAGTCCCATGTTGGTGTTTTTTTGCAAATCCTCGTAGTTTACTTTTTAATTCTCTCCTGAAGGGAAATTGAGATTTCCATTTAAAGTCGATGAAAAGTCAGGGAATTTGTATAAATAACAAAAACATTTTTAATTTGTAGATGCTATTTTGAGCACCACAAAAATCTTTCAACAAGTGAGTTATTTGGAGCATTTAACAACCTGTCACTTTAATTACATTGACCAACATTTTTTGTCTTCCAAGCAATAGTCATTTTAGGCCTGAACACAACTTAGATGGCCATATTGAGAGTACAATTACAAATATTGTTGTGCTATCTTGTGCAAAATCATCAGGAAAAACTGAGTTTTAGTCAGACAGGGAATAGTCTGAGAATTAAATATTTTGGAATGGATGGGAACCCTGTTTAAGTAGTCTTAAGTGTAAGATGACATAAATTTGTAAAGAACAAGTTGTAGTTTTTCTGAATTTGTTGTTTTATTTGGTTACAATTGGTAATATATCTGAAATTAAGAGCACTTGATCTTAAAAGTGATTTTCTCAAAAGTTTAATAATATCTTTAAATATCAAGAAAGTTGAAGTTAGAGATTGATAATGCATCCACTGTCTGTGATCTTAAGGTAGTTCGGGATTCATGAATTTTTACGATAAACTTGCCTTCAAAATTCCTACAAAGAAAGAGGGGCATAGGAGGAAATAAAATGTAAAATAAAAATGGGGGGTCACCGAGGTCACTCTTGAGATATGAGGGGGGAGATGTGGGGTGTTTGGGGATCTTTTTACGAAAAATGGCCTCGCAATATTCGGTCAAATTATAAGAATTTTGGAACAACCAAATGTATTTAAAAGCAAACAAAATGATAGCCTGGGATGCAGAAAAACACTTGGAACTAAGTTGTTACAGAACAATTTGCAAAGAAGCGAAAGATCAACAATAATACGCGAAAAATGGCCTTCTAGAATACACGTTTTTGGAGGATCAGACATAAAAATGATAAATTTACTCAAAATCGAAACGATAGAAGTATTCTTTTTTGTCTTTATACGAAAAGTTTATAAAATTGTGAGCAGAAATCATTCATAAAATCAGGGGGTCACCGAATTGTTTAAAGAGTTAGAGAAGAACAAAGGGTAAAAATCTTCGAAAACGAACACAAAAAATCAGCCATTTTAGCGTTGTTCTCTGCTCCTTTTCGACTCATAATATTCCCTAAATTTTATAGTTCGAGCTTTTTCTCCTACTTTACACGGTGCACAACATGTTTTGATAATTTTTTTTACAGAATCCGGTCGATAAAATACTATTTTTCTTTACCAAAAAACGAATTTCTTCGGTTTTCAATCGCTGACTCGCTAGTGCCCAGACTTCCCACGGACAAGCGAATGTTCTTTAATAAAAGGAGTGCGCGCGCGAGATGCGCAGTAGCAAGGGTCCCGAACTACCTTAAATGTTTCTTTTTAACAAGTACAAATCCTATAAACTCTGAATATCATTCAGTATGAAACATAGTAATTACATAAAATATATAATGGCTTCTTAATTTTCAGCAAAAAAGAAATGTGGCTGTACGTCATGCAGTGGAAGAGGGGGTTCTTGACCCCACCAACAAAGTGGCCTGTCAGGAATTTAGAAAAATAATTTCCCCTCATAAAGGCTCCATTCCAGTTGAAGTTAGTTCTGATGAGGAACTTCAAAATGCCAAAAAGCAAACGCGAAAAGAAGTTCTTGCTAAGGCAAGAACTGTGAAAGAGAGAAATGAAGAATTAAAGAAACAGTTTCTTTTTGCTAAGAGTCGTGAATACAATGATTTTTTGGCAAACAAAGATCAAAATGAGGAGGAGGAGGATGAAGAGGAAAGAGAGGATGATAGTGACAATACATGCAGTAGTGATGATGCAATCCCATCATCACAAACTAATAACGTCAGAAGAAGCCTTTTCTTAACATCGTAAAATAAATAATATTCAACTTTTTCCATTTGGTCAGGGCTTGGGTGATGTTATACAATAATTTATAATGTATTTTCACAAGTACTGTTTAAAAACTTAAAATGTTTTACTTCTGAAACAAGCACTCTTGAGTTTCTTGGACTGTTGTGTTCTTATTTATGATAATTTCTCTAAATCAGATGCTACACTGTACTTTAGGTTTTGGACCATAGCTGAACAAAGCTTTGAATTTTAAGTGTACTTCCTGAATTGCCATAAGCACCTAAACACAATAAATTGAGTTTTGTGAGTGAAATTTTAAAAAAACTTCGGAGCTTTGGTTTAACTGCTTATAATTTATTAGAAGTCTGCATTACACATTACATTGTAGTCACTTTTCCAATTGAAAAACAACAACTGGATAACATTTTAATACAAAAACATTTGGTTTGACCTCAAATCACATACAATATAATAAAAACTTACCTCCTTAGTTCTATGCCTTGTGTTATTTGAATCAAAAAGATAGCACTGAAAAATATAACAGACCTTTGCTAAAACAGAATTCCTCAAGAAAGGTGGAGTAAATTAGACTAAGTTATAGATTAGATTTTATTGTTCTGTACTGGTAGATTACTCAACTATCAACTTATCACACTTTTACTAATTTTCTGTGCAAATGAAAAACACCAATAAGAGCTTCTCTGAGATTGGTTCAAATTTTCCTGTGATATATAATGAGTGACGTGATTTGAGGTTGCCACATGTAGTAGCAACCTAATCAAAAATGACCACGTTATGTAATATGTTGGTGTTTGAGAGACTGCCACAGGAAGCCCAAATTACAAGCAAACAGACCAACTTATGGAATAGGTCTAGGGTTCAAGGCCACTTAACACCCACTTGAAACTTCCAATGCAAAACTTAAGTCCTTTTCTCATGGAATGAAGAAATGAATTGGTGCTTTCATTCAAATGAAGTCTGACTAGGTGCTTTCATTCAAACCAATAATTGTTTTTGTAGTTCACAGCTTTCAGATATCATTAGTGTGGTTAATTAGGTCCCACAAGTGTGATCTTACCCCAGGCCAAGTCATTTTGTCTACCAAGCTTTACACCTATTTTCAAACTTATGCGACCTTTACAGACGACACTTGAATGGCTTTTTCAGTGTTTTGACTACTGTCAATCAAAGCTCCGACTATTCTTTCTCCCTGGAGCAAGCTTAAATTTACATCAAAAGTCGGGAAATTATAAATGTTCTTTCAATAAATTCAAATTTGTTTTTCTGAATTTAGAAAGCTAAAATTTTACAAATTCTAGTTGTTACAATTTGATTGACAGATTAAGCTTAAAATCCAGACAAGCCATCGCCACTAGGTCGCGTAATTTTGAAATTGGGTGTAAATGTTCCTTCGAAAAGATGTAAGCTTAGCTTGCCATTTGCTGTAATAATATACATATACAGTATTTGCCAATATATTTCACAAAACTTTGCCCGCCAAGATTTGGAAGCTCATTTGAAAATTTGTAAATGAACCAATTTTAAATGTGATAATATTTATTAAAATGCTTATAGATATCTCCTATTAAAGTTTCTGTTAAAGCTGGCTACAAACTGCATTTACCAAAATTATTTTGGGTTTTTTATTGAAATTTAAAGAGATAGTTGAGTTATCAAGTAATCAAACATTTCAATGAACCAAAAGTTTCAAATGAAGTTTGAAACTTTTTCAGCTTTTTTGGGACCCATGAGTTTTCAGTTGTGTTGAAATTGATGGTTCTTATTCTTGATACATGAATATTTTTTAATTAATAGAAATAAAAAATTACAGAACAGTTTGAAATGGCATTATGTAGTGATAATAGCACAAGATAATTTAGTGAATATATTGTTTAATATTTGAAATCAGTCTGTTGTTTGTATTTAACATAAAAAACATACTTACTACCAGTCTAATAATAATGCATGATGTGATTGTTGCCTATAAAGTTATTTTTAGTAATTAAAGGTGCACACTGGTGCCTTCAATCTGGTTACAAAGAGTAGTGGGATTGGGTATGCTCGTCAGAAATTTGTAAAAATTACCTAAGAGAGACCAAAAAAAAGCTAAAACTCTAAATTTCAATTTCAACATCCTAAAAGATACCAAATCATTGATTTTTACCCTAAGAGAGACTACGAGCATATATACCTGATCCTTTTACAATGGAGTCCTCCCCCTTGGGCAAAAGGTTTCCTTTCAATATACATTTTACAAGTGAAAAAACTTGGTCCCCTAGATTACATGTGAACCTTTTTTATGGTTTAAAAAGATCCCTCAAATTTAGAATCAACAGTTACTATTCTTAGGTAGTATGATTAAGGTATTAGACAACAGCATGCAAGAGAATCTCAAATACACTGTAATGGAAATTTAATTTTTGTTTAGAGTGTGTACAGACAACCTTTTTCACTATTGTATTTATTATCATCAGAGATATATATCCAATATTATTCTTAGAAATAAGTAGCATTTTATACACTCAAATAATGAGAAACACTTCAACATTCATAATGTGACATTAACAAGATTTAAATTTCTAATTTTGTGTTTTCTGTGTGGGTTGGTATTAAATAAACTGTTTCTATAGCATTGAAAATTTTTTTTTACCAAGAAGTTTTAGCTATTGAAAGTTCCCCTCTGCTTCACAGAGCTTTCCTTCTGCTACGAGAGGAAAAGGAAACCTCTGCCAGGATCAGCATTTTTTAAATTTTGTTGAGCATGCATGAATATGAAATGTCATGAAATGTCACTAGTCTAGTTGGCATGAGTTAAAATTCAAATGGGTAGTAACATGTTTTACAGAGGGGAAACTTGAACTGTGAAATACTTACAGTGTAATTGTGCTCTTCTCAACATTTTTTTGCTTTACCCAATGAGAGACCTGTTGCATGTTCTGACAATTTTTAGGATAGAATTTATGTAAATGTTTAAATGTTGAATGTTGCTCCAAACATTGTAACCAATGATAGGTGTGTTTATAGCCAGAAAGCTTGGTTGTAGAAACAGTAATTTCATGGTGAGATTTTCTTAACTGCATGACTGTTGTTGTCAGCTACTTCTTGTTACTAAATATAGCTTCAAGTGCAAATCACTCCTTGTACATATCAATAACCTCTTTTGCTGTCTTACATGTAGTATAACGCGATCTCTTGATAAAATTTATTACAATTAGACGTGCTTCTACAAAAAATTATCCAAATGTATAGATCTGTCCACTAAAATGTGGATTTTTCAGCCCCGTTTTAACAATCATGTAAGACTTCAATAGCTGTCAGTTTTGTTAATGGATTTTTGCATATTTTACATAGATGTAAACTTAATTTATTTACCAATTAAGTCTTACAGAAATTGATAATTAATAAATTGATTAACTTTCATTGCAACCAAATGTGATCTACCTGTTCTTTGTCATTCAACTAATATTATCTGACTGATAAATAATTTAAACCACATTTATTTGGTGAATGCTAAAAAATACAGTTGTTCCCTTGCTCAATCTTTATATTGATTTCATAACAATTATTGTTGAATGGATGGATTATTCTCGCAGGCTGTTTGCAAATTTAATTTCAAGGATTTTTCTAAACTTCATTGATCACCAGAGATCACAGATATGCACTGACAAAAGTAATGCATCTGTCAATCTTAAGGTTAAGCCCAGTGGGGAGGGGAAACCTGGGCATACTGAGGGAATTTGACATAGCTCATTAGATCCCAAGGGTAAGGAATTTGGACAAAATGTTTCATCCATACACTGCAGCATCATTTTATCCACAGGAAAGGGGTATTTAACACCAGCAACAATTCCTTGGGCAGGGTATATGACATGGAATAGACCAAAATGCTAAATCCCCCAGGGTATTCCTGGGTTCCCTCCCTGGGGCTCGACATACACCTATTTCAAAAAAGGTTGTCACCGCTAAGAGCGATAGGCGATAGGTAATAGGTCATTCCAAGACCGCAAAGCACTATTGATTTCTAATTGATTTACATATGAATAGCCAAATATTTGATGGAAGAGTGTAAAGAAAGATTTAGGATGGCTTAATTAAGAAATCAATAGTGCTTTGCGGTCTTGGAATGACCTATTACCTATCGCCTATCGCTCTTAGCGGTGACAACCTTTTTTGAAATAGGTGTATATATCTCAAGAGAGAATAAATAAAACACAGTGTCACTAATGTTTTGTGTTTTTTTGTATAAACAAGAGTTTATTTGTCAAGAGAGAATAGCTTCACAAAGATTACAAAGGCATATTAAAACTTACATTGATAATAAGATATTTTTTAATGTGACTAAACCAATAAAGCTTACCTTGAATCCTTGGTTTTGCATCAACAGATGTAAAGTTGAAGTATGTCTCAAGCCAAACAAATCTTCGAAACTTAAGTTGGCAATTCTCAAAGTTATTTACTACATTACTGTGTAAAAACAAGACCAAAATTCAGTCAATGCAAAGCAAACAGGATGTCAGCCATCTTGAAATTAGAGACTGCTTTTACAATTTCCAAGATGGCGGATTTCCTGTCCATTTTTGGGTGCTTATAAAGTACTTCATGTAACAAGCACACCTAAAGTTCCAGTAGCTCGCACTTTAATTTTATTCACCTGTCTTTGTTGCCTTGTGTTCAACTATTCTCCTGTGTTCAGTTGTGTTACCCTGTGATCAAGTTTCCCGTGTGTTCACCTGGTTTCGTTCACCTACTGTTCGATGATTGTGTTCACCTGTGACTCCATGTATTCAACTTTGCTCCCCTGTGATTTTAGAATCTTTGATTCGTTTAGTTAAATGGATACCATGTTTTCCTTGTGAAAAATGGTCATTTCTCCTAAATAAATATAATTTTTTCGAAAGATCCGCCATGTTTACGACTCAATCTTCGCTGCCAGCCAAAGCGTATTTTAATACGCTTAAAAGCGTTGGGTTTCCTGTGTCTGGGGTACTGGGTACGAGCGGTTGGCAGCCATGTTGTCTTCGAGTTCGCATAGGTTGTTTTTTATCGTTTCCAAAGGAAAAAAAAGTCGTTTAGAATTGATGAAAATGTGTAAAGCTGAATTATTTCACGTAAGTTTTTATAAAATTAAAAGAAGTCATTCCATTTGCAGTCGTTTGTAAGGCAGAACGCTCTCGAAATTTTGTTCGATTTTTTACTCCCCAGTGTTCTTGGGATAATTTTGCAAGGGTATTTTCACACACCCCAAACCCACAGGAATTTCCGATTCCCTCCATAGACGGGGGGTGGATAGTTGGAAAGACGATATTTCAAGAAAGATAGACGATATTTCAGTTAAAATGGCCGCAATTTTAGGATTCGAGCGATTATCCGGGAGATTTAGGTCTTTATCCGGGAGACGAGGCCCAAAATCTGGAGACTCCCGGATTATCCGGGAGGGTTGGCAGCTATGCTATGATCAATCGAACATGGGATTGTATTGATGTATCAAATGCTTTGACCAACACAACAGTGGGATTGTATGGGTATACCCAATATTATGAAAAATCCAACACATGGGATTGCATTGATGAATCCAATGCTTTGACTAACACAACGGTGGGATTGTATGGGTATACCAAATGCTAAGATTAATCCAACATGGGATTGTATTGATGTATCAAATGCTTTGACCAACACAACAGTGGGATTGTATGAGCGTACCCAATACTATGAACAATCCAACATGGGATTGTATTGATGTATCAAATGCTTTGACCAACACAACAGTGGGATTGTATGAGTATACCCAATACTATGAACAATCCAACATGGGATTGTATAGGTGTGTGCAATGCATGATCAATACTATGTGGGATTACTATCCAACCCTCTATTCAATACCTTTATGGGATTGCATTACAGTATAAAATCCTCTGGTCAATGTCATGTAGGATTGAACATCTGTGCCCAACTATACAATCCCAAGTTACTTTGAATAGACTTGACCAATCCAATGATCAATCACCCTATGGTATTGCACAGATTAGTTTCCTGTGATATATAAAACAGATAAAATAGAATAAATAAATATTATTCTACACGAGCTTTAGCTCTGGCAAAAAGTACTTCCCTTATTGCATTGACAAATTTATTATATAAGTTAATATTTCTTATGTTGACTGGAAGCTTATTAAATGATCTGGCAGCCATATCTTGAAAGGTGTCTGACTTCTTAGGATCTGGAACTATTAATAAGGGAGCACAAGAAGATCTTAAGTTATAAGCACTAATGTTATGTAAATCTAGCTTAAGATAGTCTGGCAGAGCCTCGTTGTACAATACTTTATGAACTAGTTTTAGTAGATTATACTCTCTTCTTTCAAAAATGGGTAACCATCCTAAACTTAATACTTCATTAATATTACTGAATTTTCCTAAGACAAAAGAAGCACATGCATTTTGAAGGCGTTGTAAACGTTTCACCTGATAGTCAGGTAAAGGACTTAAAACAACACTACAATAATCTAATTTAGAGAATATAAGACATTCTACTAATTGATTTCTTATAAATAATGGAGCAATGTAACGAACTTTTCTTAATACTGCTAGAGTACTATAACAAGACGACAAAGTCTTAGTAATATGTTCATTCCATGATAGATGGCTATCCAAATGGACACCCAGTAACTTGGTGACTCTGATACGTTCAAGGGTGGTACCACAGTAGAAAATAGATAGCTGCTTCCCATCCAGTGAATGCGCTCTGTCCATCTGTGGTGTAGATACTAACATCCAGTTAGTTTTGGACTTGTTCACTGCCAGGTTGGAGTCACTTGAGTAACAACCAAGACGTTCAACATCATCATTCATATCTGAGGTGGCTTTTTCCAGATTGTTCACTTTGGTGTGAAGATACAATGTTGTGTCATCAGCATATTGGGAGCACCTACACTGTACATGATCTCGGAGGTCTGATACATATAGATTAAATATGACTGGCCCGAGAATAGAGCCTTGTGGTACCCCAAAGGCCACGTCTTCCATACCAGATTTCCTATCATCAATCTGCACAAAATGGCGTCTGTTAGATAGGTAGTTTATTAACCAAGACAAGAACCCTTTTGAGAACCCCATGTTGTACATCTTATTAACAACGGTTTTAAATCGTACAGTGTCAAAAGCTTTTGAGTAATCTGCAAAGACAAGGAGAGAAACCTCACCCTTCTTCATTGATCTAATCAAATCATCCCGAATGCCAAGGAGAGCCGTGGTAGTCGAGTGACCCTTCCTAAAACCAGACATACGTGGACCCAGTAGGGTAGCTTCGTCAATAAAGGACAGCATTTGCTTCAGCACAATTCTCTCGAAAATCTTTGACAGTGCAGGGAGGATGGAGACAGGTCGAAAATCATCTGCACACTTTGGATGGTCTTTCTTTGGGATGGGGGAGATTCTAGCTGTTTTCCATATCTTAGGAAATGAAGATGTTTCAATGCACAGGTTGATTATGTGGGTTAGTGGTGAGGCAAGATAGCTAGCCACAGGTTTAATAAACTTTACTGGTATTTGATCAACTCCTGTCGAACAGTCAGATCTTAGTTCCTGCATTAATTTTAAAACTTCATCAGGAGTAACTTTCTTCAATGAGAAAGAAGAGTCATCAGGATCAGCTAAAGAATCCAACAATCTAAATAGGTGATCAGTATCATCAGCTCCCACTCCAATTGTTCTTTGAGCGGTACATGCAAAATGTTGATTGAGTTCATCTGGACAGGCTCGTATTGGCTGTGGGCTTGGATTAAGTACACGATGTATTACCCTCCAAACTTCCTTTGGTCGCTTGGATGAAAGTACTTTAATCATAAAAGCTTTCTTGGTCGTATTTATGAGAAGTTTGAGTTCATTACGCACGGCCCTAAAGGATAGCCAAGACTCAGCTGTATTATCATGGTGAACTTGCTTTCTTAATTGATTCCTTTTGGTCTGAAGTTCCCGTATTTTAGTACACTGGATCCAGGGTGCCGGTGGACGTGTAACTTTTACTCGTGGAAGAGGTGCATGACGGTTAATGCATTCTGTAATAAGAGAGTTCAATACTTCAATGTTGTTCATCAGGAGACTCAAAAGCATATATCAGATTTAAAGGAAGTGACATAAAGTCCTTGATATATTCAGATTCCTCAAATGTTGTTTTCATATCGGATATATTTATATCTGGGGAGAAATCTTGAAACACGCACATTAACAATCGCATATACTGTATCATGGTCACTGATTGAGTCACATTGTAAAACAACAGCATGGGATATCCTACTAGGATTGTTTGTAATCAGATGCTCAATTAGGGTCCTGGAAATTTCTGTAGTCCTTGTAGGTTGAGAAATATGTTGCGTAAGATTAAACGCTTGCAGTATGTTATATTTCCTCACCATTGGATCTAGATCATCAAACAAATTAATATTCATATCACCAGTGATCATTAACAGACCATCCCAGGTTGGAACAACAGTTGAAAGGAGGTCATCAAATTTTTCAATCCAGTCCTTGCAATTCATGATCTTGTTTGACCGGTAGAAAACACCAAGTAACAGTTTACTGTTCTTATTCTTACCAGGGATTTCTAGCCACATATGTTCAAAATCTGGCTGTAGCTTTTCAATATCCAACCTTCGCTTAAATTTGATACAATCTTTGATATAAGCACCAACACCACCTCCTCTACATTTATCTCGATTGTTGTAGCAAAGCTGGTACCCAGGGATGGAGACATGCTGTAGTAACAAGGGATTGTCCTTTAACCAAGTTTCACTCAAGGTAACAATGTCAAACTGGTAGTCATTAATAAGAAGCGACAATGCACCAAAAGTTGAGGTCATACTTTGTGTATTCAAATGCATGATTGAGAGATGATTGTTATGTGATCTTATAGCATCCAAATGTTTGTCGGGTCCACTTTGATTAAGCTTGGCTTGAACAGTGGGTGAAGCTTGTGTAGGTGAGATAGGTCGACTTTTATAGAATGGTAATTCAGACAGCAGGCAAACAGAAGAACACACTGGACAATACCACTTATCATGCATAACTGAGTTACGATGGGTCATTAGTGTTTTAGGATTAGTGCACTTCAAATGGTAGATGTTAAAACACATATTACAGTTCACTTTCGCTTGATTGACTCTAACAGGCTTTGTGCAGTCTTGACATTTGGGAGCTGGACCAGGATTAGGCGAAATATCCCCAGTATTTAGCAGCAGTCGTTGACAGGCACTTGAGTTGTACAAACATGGTCTCTTCGATAGTTTCATCTTAATTTTGTTTTTGAACATGAATTTGCCAGTCAGACATGATTTAAACGATTTAAATCTGTCACAGATGCAATTTGGTTTACGATTAAGGGACAAAATCATAAGAAATAAGCCAAAGCTAAACAGAGCAAACGAGCGAGCGTCCGCCATCTTTGGACACAGGCAACCCGACACAGGCAACCCGAAAACCATTAAGAGAAGATTGGACTGAATCCCTTAAGACATAAATGTGAATTTCGAAAACTGCTTACCAGTGTTGAAGAATTCAAGAAATAAACGCTGTCCAGCATACAAGATTAAATTTTTGACACTCTTCTGTTATACACCAAGCTGTTACTAGTACCGGACAAGTGGCGTTTTTCTTTTTGATTGATGTGGGTATACCAAAGGACACGTAGCTTTGCTCCTCCTCTTTACAAAGAAAGCTAAACTTCCGGTAATCTTTGATTCATTATTTCTTTGGGGCGGGGAGTGGGGTGATCAGGGAGAGGCATTGAGGGAGTAGTCTCCTTCGCAGCCGTTTTCTGTTTCGGGATCCCTGTGCTCCCTCCCATCAGCATTGAGGGAGAAGAGGGTTGGGTTTTTAATCCAAAACTGTCAGCAAGAATTATGAAAATAATTTTTTTTGCCAGGTAAAAGGTGTTTCAAAATGGCCAGCAAGAAAATATTTCTAACAAAATGCCAGCAAGAAATTCATTTAAGATTTATTTGCCAGCCAAATCAAGCAAGAGTATATCTTGCCAGCAAGATCAAAATACACTCAAGAGCGGATAATCCAGAACAGATAAGATCCTTCAAATTATTCCCTTTGAAGTAACAAATACAAATATCTTAACCTCATTTTGTTTCAGAGTAAAAGCGAAAATTGGGTCATACTAGAAATTCCAAATTAAAGTCTCCTCCTTGATAGAGGAGATATGAATAAAATCTTATACCAGCTTACTCGCGTTTTGAGTTCGGTAATGAAGCGAGATATATTTGCCGATTCAGCCTTATATTTCTTTGGAGGAACCTCTAGATCTATTACAGTACTTTACAACGTAGAATTCACCGTCTCTATTGCAATTCAGTCGACCAGATTTAACTAAACTACTGAGAGTAGTCTGCGTAAAGAAAGCAAAATTTCGATTCACCAGAAATTTTAGCGATATCGTGTGGCTTTCTAAAGAGATTTTACCTCTTTGTAGAGGAGAACATTGGAATGCAACTTTATATCGTCTTGCTTCGATCGAGCGCACAACGGCGATAAAAACTCATAAAAGGACATTGTCTTCCTGAGAAATATCACTAAACAGTTCATGGCCTTGCTGAACGGAACACTTCCACGAATACAAAGCAGGATTCAGTGGATTCCCGGGGTATGATAAATCTGAATAACAACGACAACTTAGCTAGAAAACAAAGACTCCAATCGCGTGGTCAGCGATCATTCCAAGCATATTTTGATGACGTCACAAATCATCGTTGATTCCACGTACCCAATAATCGAGTTCAGAGCTCTATAAACATCCCGCGCATGACAAGATTAGTGTGCAAATACTGCTTAGTAAACATATGTTGTTACACGTTATAATTACTCGTACCCAGGCCTTTAGGCCGGGAACGAGTTATAAACTGCAAATGTTTTTTTTACTGGGCTACCTGTGGTAGGCCCAGTCTTAAATTACCTTTGTTTTTTTTTTCTTTTTTTCCTGTTTTCGTCTCGAGAAAAGACCATTCTTGTGCAATACGGTACACGCGCAATGCATTACTGGGTGCTTCAAGCATGCTTCAAGTGACCAAGCTCCGCCATTAGACATGATATTTCGAAGTAAGTTTTTAGCCTTTTTCTTCGTGATTATTGTTGTTCTTTCCATATGTCAGATAGAATTACCGTTTACAAATCTAGAGGAGATGTCTTGTTGAATATTTTGCTGATTCATAGAAGATTTTAAAGCTTTATCGATCGTACTTGAATTATATGAGACGCGGGACCGACGCAAATAAAGCTAACCAAAGCATTCTAGAATCTATCGGGAACCACATACAGTTCCATTAGACATAGTACTTTTATTGTCAATAATAAATTTAAGAAATATACATGGAATAAAGCTTTTGTTTTTTTTCTGAAAGTCTTGTTTTGAACAGTTCATGATATTTTTATATGCGTGATCGAGAACCCAGCAGAATACCAGTCGAGAGAATTACACGCTTCATAAATAAATCCAGGCCAGGAAAATAATAAATATTCTAGGATTATGACTGCACATCATAACTGTCATAAGAGTAAACTTAACTGAGAAAAATTACATAAGCTTAACATGGATATTTGGAAATAGGAGGTATGAACTGAAGTCAAATGTAAAGTGAAATTAGCAAGGATTAATCTCAATCCAGTATGCTTAATAAAGGGTATAGTACATGATTCCCATGCATGTAAGGAAAACTACAAGTCATCTGTTTATAAAAATTTGAATCATACTAATTTTATTCTGTCAAGTGATATAGAAACAATTCCTGGTCCTATGATCTCATTAAGACAGCATCCAAGCACCTTATAGTGACAATGTGCTATTGTTTGGGTTGAATGCAGGTACCCAGCTGTATATTCAATACTATCTTAAGATAGAATTGACTACAGTCCAAGCTACGGTCACTATTGTACACTAGAAACTTTTGATTGCTGTACATTTTGGGTGAAATAATACTATACAATGCAGTCTTTAATCACACAAAATTATACCTCATTCATAATACCAATTGGTTGTAGTACTGTGGCCATGTACTATACCTCAGATGGTAAAAACTGATTTGATTCACATGCTATGCCTCACCCTCAACGAACCTGTGTCCTTTATTAGAATGCTGTCATGTGCTATATCTTTGTATTCTCTTTGTTTCTCTCTGATAAAATCTATCTGGTATTGGAATTCAGAGAATTTAAGATCATTTGTAGAACATGGAACAAAATTGCACAGTTCACTTTATAATACTTCTGCTGAACAGTCTATAATTAGATGCACACTGATATCTGTACCACACAATGCCAATAGCCACAGGTAGCCCAGTTACCCTGCCAACAGGGTCTAGTTTTCTTTTTCTCTGGTTGCCGCCAGAAGAGGCCTTTCTTGCGCAATCGGCCACGTGTTACAGCTCCTGATTGGTTAAGAGCGTAAGAAACAATGTCCTTCATTCATCACCTTTGAGCGAGTGCGAACTCTTCGAAGGTCTTCGAAGTGAACGCCAGACAGGAACTTTAGGAATGCAAGATGGCGGACAGCCCAAAAAATAGCTTTCAGAGACAGGCTTTTCCAGCAGTGAGACAATAGAAAATGGAGCTTTTAACTCGAGATATACCTAGACACTTATAAGAGCTTCAGAATGGGCTGTTATTTTGAGCTTGATCTCCAATACTTTGACCAAATATCGAGCTCTCAATGGAGTACGTGAAAATGTAACTCTCGCGACTCAGAGCAATTCCTTTGAGCTGGAAATCTACGAATTTGTCACCCTACATGTTGCTAAACGAACGCATATAGAGGCAAGTCAATTATATTTTTCATTCAAGCATTCAAGAGATCTTGAGGTTTTTGTATTGAATTTTAACACCGACATTCTGGCCAGACAATTATTTAGTTATATAGACGACTTTCAAAAATGGCGGGCTCATTGTTCACGAGAACGAGGCCAGAAAGGCCTCTAAGATCATTATGGCATCAAATGAGTCTAAGTATATCCTGTAAAATGCACAGAAAATAGGTATTTCAAAAGGAAGAGGATCACATCGTCTTTGATAGCAATAGGGGTGTCGCCACGCTTATTTTCTGGTAACAAGGCCTTTGTGGCCTCGTTCTCATGTACTAGGCCGCCATTTTTGAAAGTTGTCTATATTTTCATGGAACCAAGGCTCTATTTGACCTGATGCGTTTGGTCACGTAATGGATAAGACATCTGAAACATGAACGAAAAAAATACACGATTTGTTATTGTGTCAAAAGCGTCGTTATAGAAGTCTTTACGGCAAACAATTGAGATATATAGTGAAATAAAAAGTTGAATAAACTGGTATATTTTTGCATGTTGGAGATATCTAATACGACAAAGGCAAACACTAATAGCTGCTGACAGACAAATTGACTAATCAGATATTCTTTGAAAAGGTCAAAAAAGGTCTTTATTATGTTACGGTTAAATGAAGAATGCGTGAAACGGCTCGGGGAAGAGTACGAACGGGGCCGGTCATTGGAGCCTCTCCTAAAAGGGGTTCCCAGGGCACGAGTAGTGAAGCACGTGTGCGTCTAGTTCAAGTTAACCCAAGGTCAGTCACTATACGTAATACATCATGCGACTAACGACCTATTGAAAATCAATTGCTGACTAATAAAATAGGTATTTTTAACACTGATCAAAATATTATTGATGAAATAGTTAAAATGTGCTTGGTAACAAATTCAATAACAGCATATATACATCCTCGGGAACCCAGGAGTAATGTTTTGTCGCTCGTTTCTAGCGAAAAAAGACATTTAGTTGCAGTGTCAAACATCTACTCGTGAAAAGTACTGTTTTGGGAAAGCTCGAAAAGCTGGAAGTGGCTGAACGAAACTTGACTAACTTGCAAAGGCATTCTGGGTAAACCTAGACTCGTGCCGGCCTATGTCCTGGGCACGAGTAAGAAATAGTTCGTTATCACGTGATAGTCAGTCCGATCCGGGGTGTGGAGTAGTGACAAGGCGTTCCTAAAGGAAGAGCTGAAGCAGGAGTTGAAGACGCTTAACTGCAGTCGATGTTGGAAAATATGGTATAATCGTTTGCACTAACTACTAGAAAAACAGTTCTTTTTAGCAGTAAAAGGAATGGCTACTGAAGAGACCCGCAAAGTAAGTGTTTTGAAAACTTTTTGATTGAAATAAGATGTCCCTTTGAGTAAATAGAATGTGTTGTAAACAATATGTACGCCCGCTGATAACTTCGTTGCCAAAACTTTTGGGAGATAAATCAAGTTCTTCTTGTAATAATACTGATCAGTCTTAGATCTCAAGAAGTTATTGGGTTTGAAGTGTACAAAATTTCAATGATGATTCGGCTTTCTACACAGTTCGTTGAATGATCCGCTTTCACTGTCTTCTTGTAGTTCTTGTCCTGGATGCTTTGATGAACTTGAGTATTTATGAAACCGAGGCGAGTCCCCGCTTTCAACTACAGCTAGATATTGTTGGACGTTTATATTTGGAGCCATCCAAACCAGGATGATAAGTTTAGCTTAAACTTTGTAGCAGAATCTTATGAACAGTTTAACCAAAAATGTACATACATCAGTGGCGGGTCAACATATTCGAACATTGAACATTGTTATATATGTTAGAATATGAACGTGGTCCTCGCTCCAGTTCAAATTCGGTTCATCATGAAGAGCCAAAAATTATAGCCGTTCAGCCTATTCCGGTGAAATTGATTAATCTTATCAGGCATATTTATTGTGAAGCCTGTTGTGGGCCCGGGGTTGTGGGTCTGTTGTGATTCGTGATTAAGGCTACCTAATCGCGTGACAGTCAGAAGGTTAAACTTTCGTAGGACATGACAGTCATTATAGAAAGACACTGAACATTGTTAGAATTACGTGGTCCTCGTGTTTCATATCAAATTCGGCCGTTTTCTTTTATTTCGATCAAATTCGAATTTATATTTAACAAATTTAGATTCCATTTTTCCTTGCGTCTGTATGGCAATAGATACACAGATCAAAGGACATCAATGTGTTGTGAGAATATAAAACTACGCCACAAAGAAGTGACCCAAAGTTGCAACCTTAGCCTGAGATTGTGAAATACGTCTCCCCTGAGCAGTGACGTCAATGACAAGGCGTTTCTATAAGGAAAAGCGGAAGCAGGAGTTGAAGACGTTTACTTCAGTCGATGTTGGAAAATATGGTATAAACCTTTGCACTAACTACTAGAAAAACAGTTCTTTTTAGCAGTAAAAGGAATGGCTACTGAAGAGACTCGCAAAGTAAGTGTTTTGAAAACTTTTTGATTGAAATAAGATGTCCCTTTGAGTAAATAGAATGTGTTGTAAACAATATGTACGCCCGCTGATAACTTCGTTGCCAAAACTTTTGGGAGATAAATCAAGTTCTTCTTGTAATAATACTGATCAGTCTTAGATCTCAAGAAGTTATTGGGTTTGAAGTGTACAAAATTTCAATGATGATTCGGCTTTCTACACAGTCCGTTGAATGATCCGCTTTCACTGTCTTCTTGTAGTTCTTGTCCTGGATGTTTTGATGAACTTGAGTATTTATGAAACCGAGGCGAGTCCCCGCTTTCAACTACAGCTAGATATTGTTGGACGTTTATATTGGAGCTATCCAAACCAGTTTAGCTTAAACATTGTAGCAGAATCTTATGAACAGTTTAACCAAAAATGTACATACATCAGTGGCGGGTCAACATTTTCGAACACTGAACATTGTTACGTTAGACTGAATATGAACGTGGTCCTCGCTCCAGTTCAAATTCGGTTCATCATGAAGAGCCAAAAGTTATAGCCGTTCAGCCTATTTCTGTGAAATTAATTAATCTTATCAGGCATATTTATTGTGAAGCCTGTTGTGATTCGTGATTAAGGTTACTTAATCGCGTGACAGTCAGAAGGTTTAACTTTCGTAGGACATGTGTTACGCTACAGATTTCCAGTAATTATGTATTTATTAACCTCACTAATGTATTTTTTGTGTAATGTTAATAATTAAGCATATTTAGTGTTGTAACCTTGACTGTTTTGATCATAGGATTTGTGTATTGTTTCGACTTGTGTGACGCACCCTCTTTCACTATAACCAAACACCCGGGCCCAAACAGACCAGACGTAGGGTTTCACTTTGGCTCCAAACGTGATGTCAACAGGAAATTACAGACTTACTTTAGTTGTTATTCAAGGACTGTCGATATTTGTTACACTCGCACACTCTTTAGTCTTTGTACAAACTAGCGAGGCAAGTTCGGGGTACGACTCAGTGTTGATTGGATTTGTACAGCCCTAAGTAAGGAAAGTGGTCGAGTAAGCCACTCCTTCTGACAGCCACTCCGACTAAGGAAAGTCTTTCTGGTTGGCCTGACTCTACCTCAACTTGTAGTACGAACTCTTGCTTAGCTTGTAATTAGCTCTCGTGCAAAGTCTAATAAACGAGTAAGCAGAGCAGGCGATCCCGACTAGTCTCTCGTAACACATGACAGTCATTATAGAAAGACACCGAACATTGTTAGAATGAAATGCTGCGAGCAGAAAACAGCTGGTGTATCCACGTTAGCAGAACTGTTCCCCTAAAACTCACGAAAGTACACCGCTTTGTCTGATACTGATCAAATCTCCTGTGCGTTGTGTGACGAACACTGCTAGTTGACCTTCAGTATTGAACTACAGAACATAATTCCGTCCAGGTTCAGTGGCGGACACACACAGTTCAAAATATTTAGCACTTTGAGTAAATTAATTAAAAAAAATTGAGGTAGCTTATCACCCTTCCTCGCAGCCAAGTGCTGAATTACGAAGGGCGCAGCTCAACGTGATCGAGTCGAAGGTTTACAAACGCTTTCATTACGAGACAATTGAACAATCACACATTTACATACAAATTTACATACACATACACGTAGCAGCCACCATACGACCCATGTCTGTGGATCACGGAGATCACGGTTTTTCAAACAATCACAAACGGCTAGCGATGGCAATGATTAATATAAAAATTAGGTACTACCTAATAGCGGAGCTCCCATTTCTATGTTCTTGATTCAAATGAATTGGGATTCCTGTGTTAATTGCCCCAATTGTAAAGGTCTTGAAAGATGAAAAAGTTGAAATGAAGATTATGAAAATGAAAATTAAGGCATTTGCTTTGGTTTGTATATACTCTCTCCCTTTGGTCTCCTGTGAATTGTATGGGCTTGTAAGCTTGAAGTGACCTTTTTGCTGTGAGCGAAGCGAGTAGCCTCCTATTCGGAACACAGTGTAATCTGTGGATGTCACTAGACGAACATGCGATACATACGATCAGCGGTTCAAGTCCATACCGTATCGAACAGTCGATTCAAGGATGTCACTAGACGAACACACGATACATTCGATCAGCGGTAAAATTTTTGCATGTGAGATACGAAAGGCAAATGCTAATAGCTGTTGACAGACAAATCAAGGTCTTTACTACTGCGGCTTGTTGAACTATACAGGCAACCAGTGTACGGTTCGAGGTGCGTCTTGTTTTAAGTGTATTAACGACAACATATCAATCGCTCTTACTCTAGCGGCAGCTAATCTAAATGTCCTTTTTATGCCGATTTTGGGCTCCCTTTTACATGGGCACAAGTGAACGCATGAGTGCGTCTAGTTCAATATTGAAGGTCAACTAGCAGTGTTTGTCACACAACGCACAGGAGATAGACAAGAAACGTTTCATATATCGGCAGAGAAAGCGGTGTACTTTCGTGAGTTTTAGGAAAACAGTTCTGCTAACGTGGATACACCAGCTGTTTTCTGCTCGCAGCACTTCACTTTCTAATAGAAATAGCTAGTATTATAGTATATTTCAATATTCAGATACACTGTCAGATTTCATAATTGACTTTGTAGTGGTTCATAACTCTCAGGAATAGAAAGCAAAAATCTCCAAAACCTTATTTCATTGATACAAATAATTAACCCTTTTCAACATCCTGGATATTGCAGAACTACATCTCTTGATTTGCTTGTTTTCACTATATTGTGACATCTTGTTTTTTTATTTGTGGTTTAGTGTTGTTGTTGTTGTTGTTTTGTTTTGTATTTTTAATGACACACTAGGTGAATACTTGTCTCTTCCAGATTACACTGATAATACAATTTAAAGTGATGATAAAAACAGCTACTTGACACAACAAGAAAACAAGGAATTACTGAAGTATTTTCAATTTGCATTTACTAGTAAGGTCTCATATGGGCTCAAGGAGCAACTTCATGCTCAATGGTAAAACAACTCTATTTTGCATGCAAATTCTTTCCTTTTTCCTGTCATTAGTCAATCAGTTTCATTAAATTCCAGACCGTTCCAAACTTGAACTGTATATACACATTATCCGGGTTGAAATGAGTTCAAAATCAATTTTTTATAAATTTTATTATTAAAAGAAGTGCAAAAAGTTCACTGTAAAACAATGTCATTATACATTTATTACTTGAGGGTTTGTCTAAACTTAGCCACAGTTCAACGTGCATATATAAGCGTCTATTTTTTCAAAGTCATCAGTCCCAAATAAAAGATAAATGATCAAATATAGGTACAACGGACTTTTTGACATCAGATTTTTTTCTCTCAGGGTCTTTACCTTGAAGTGCTTTCCTTGTTGTCTTTCGAAGCGTAGTCCTCAGTCCTTGTTTCACACTCGATGCAGACGATTCTTAATTTTCAACTTTGGCTAGATTTTTAAGCAGCTTTACTGAAGGCATCTTCACGAAACGAAGAATACACAATCCTCAATGACTCATTCCTTATGAGACGTTTTTTGAAGCTACGAATCCAACTAAAAAGTCGTCCAGTTTTGTAAATGTTCTCTGTGTCCTTCGTCTTTCGAGCAGTTTTTGAAACGACACCGGGCCCGAAAAAAATTCAAACGTACGGGGTTTTTTTTGCTTTAACTCGTCAAGATTAGCACCGATTAATGATCATGAAAATCGCTAAATTTTTACGAGGTTTTCAGAATGATATTTTTAAGTTTTGCAAGTTTAAAACAGCAAGGAAACTTGTAAATTTTCAGTTTTCAAAGTGTCAGCGCGCGTCAAGTTGGCGCCAAAAAGCAATCAGCCAATCAGCATCGCGATGTACAGGGACGTATGTATGTACGTACGGACACTGGGCTTCCTGTGTCGGTCCATGAAAAATAAACTGGATGGGTTACCATTTTTTCTTAGGTATGGTGCTCCGCTCGCGCGGGCCTTCGGCCCGCGCGGGAGCTCCGCTATAAAACTAACTGACTACGACAACACAAGTTTTAGAAATGTGCAAGTACATTTTATTCACTGAAATACATTGCTTTTTCAAACAATCACAAACAGTGTTAGCAATGATTATAAAACTAATTGATTAAAGGACAACTGAACCCCATAAATGATGCATTTTGAAGACAAAACATAGTAAATGGAAAACTCAAAAATGCACTTTTTAAGGCCATTTATCTTTTTGTGTCCCAAAGCTTTCCATTTGAAATACCCGCCCTTACCGTTATGTAATCCGCCATCTTGTGAGCCAGCAATAACTCAGCGGATTCTCTCGTGACGTCACAACGTCAAGCACTCGTGTCCATGTTGTGAAAGTTATAGAAGTTATTGCTTTATTTCTGATTTTTTCAACGATTTTTTT
>JALIZF010001354.1:0-7500 GCA_029948255.1 Telmatactis stephensoni | reverse complement strand
CCATAGCTGTAGTTATTGAAAGGTTTACTATTGCTAATGAGGATAGCTCTTGACTCATAATTATTATTCTACCATAAATACAAGAATAAGGAAGGATTGACATAAAACTTTTGTAAATGATAAAGTAGTGAATTTTATTGTACAAAAAAAACCACTTTACTAAAAATAGATCAAAAGGCCATTATTGAATTTGTGTTTGTACAGTACTTGCAGTTTATGCTCAGTTTTTAACTATATGATAGGAGATTACATGGTTTTAATCAACCAGTGTCAAAACCCACTTTTGATATTGTTTTTGTTTTTGTGTCTAATTTTTTTCAAAGTGATAATCAGAATAAAGCATTACTTATGTTTGCTGAAAAGCATGGTCACTCAACTTGAACACCATAGTGGGTTATAAGGTTGTTCTAGTCAAACCAACACAATATACAAGTGTATTTCACTGAAAGTGAAAACTAACAATTTAATACAATGCATTCACTGATTAATGAAAACAATGGGCCCTATGCAGGACCTGGTCATGTGACACAAGCAAAAGCTTAGAGAGAACACCCTCAAATTTTTATCAGTTTGTTCTTGTTAATGGTTGTATTGTTGAAAGAATTTTTTGAAAATTTATATTTTGATGACATGTCACATAACCAGGTTTGCAAAGGTCCTATTGAGTATAAAACATGTTAAGCATCATGTTTAGAGTGGTACAACTAAACCAGTCAACAAGATTCTAGTCTAATGAATTTTAATAGACCTTTCCTGAATTTGCTTGACTGATCACAAGGTAATAGATTGAAGTTAAGGTAATGTTACAGTAATGAAAAGATTTAATCACCTCAGCTTCAATTTTAATCTATAATTTCGTGACCAGTCATGAGAATTTAGGAAAGATCTATCAGTCCACTGTTTTCATGCATCACTGTAACACAATGACTGAGAGATTTGTTTCCTGGGTTTAGTGTTTCACTCTATCATGTAGTATATAGTATCTGTAGTCTTACAGATAAACTATATGAAACTACATGAAACTACATGAAACTACATGTTTACAGCTCAAAAAATGCAAATAAATATTTTGCTCCATTTAATGCTGAAAATTGAATGTCTGTTAATGGATTCTTAGTGGCTCAATGAGATTTAGGGAAGGTTCATTTAATATGACAAGGGGGGGAGGGGGCATGAAGATTTGGAAATCTAACCCAGAAAATTTTCATAGCCCCCCATTTTGACCTTGTCGAATATTTTAGGCCCCCCTCTTATATGAATAAACACTTGAGCCCCCCCTTTTGACCATCCCAAAAATTCAGAAGCCCCCCTTAACATCTTTACAAAATCAAAGGGCCCCCCTTGAAATCTTCTTGCCCTCCCTCATCATATTAAATGAACCTTCCCTTATCCTAATATCTATTGTCAAATTATTCATGAGGAAAATGAAAACCTTCAAATACAAAGTCTTCCTCCAGTCCAGGGGGAGGGAAATGTGCTCTTATGCACATTACTGCACAAGATGGAAGCACCACACGGACATCTTTTCCAAGGAAGCCCCAACACCATCTGGCCAATTGACGATAGGCTATGTGCCTATATTGTTTATGTTCAGGTCCTTCATATGCATCTATATACTGTTGCTTATACTGGAACCATGCTGTCTTTAACACCCATTTGTTTAAGCACACTGACTCAAATCCAGGATGCTGTGTAATGCAGCTTGGGGTTGGTTGATTGGCATACATTGGTCCATCATTTGGGAGGCTTTTACAGGTAGACTCTATTGCATTTATTTCCTGGCAGCATATGCACTCTTCTTCTCTATCCATAACTGTGCAGCTCCCACACTGACACCTAAACCCAATTTCAATGAATAGTATTATAAGTATTTGTCAAACTGCTTTAGATCCTGTTGTAATCTTGTCACTGTGATTCCTTTTCTGATTATTTATTGCTATCATTGCTTTGGACAATTGTTAATCTTACTATAATACTAATAACAATCTGATTTTAATTCGAATTTTGCTTGCTGGCCGAAAATCTAAGGAAAAAACAAAAAAGTAATTGGTTGATGTCTTGTAGATTTCTTGGATGCCACGATCAATAAATAAAAATTTAAAACAACTTACAACCAAAGTGAAAATATGAAGTTTTCAGATGGAAGCAGTATAATAGAAACTACACAAACAGTGTACATAAAAATCGTAAAAGTAACATATAAGCTTGATACGAAAATAAGCCATGCGGACTTTATTGCTTGCAACGAAAATAAAATGAGACCCAGGCAATTAATGTTTTCAATTTGTGATCTTAAAATAATTTGACAAAGGATTAAGCTTACTTTAAGCTGAAATAAAATTGTAATGCCAACGACTGAACGCAATTAAAGCCGTGAAGCAGTCGTTTGGTGCTCGAACGTGCCTCAAACCCTCCTCGAGCTTATAATGGAGTGATCCTTTTCCAATCGATTTGATTCCTTTGATAAACAATAAGAAAACCTAGCACGTACCATTCTGAATTTGTTAGTCGACTATGATTGTTTTCTTCGTCACTTTCTGATGTGCTTTCGTCTTCCTTGCTATCTTTTGCTTCAATTTCCAGTCGTTGTGGCTCAAACTGGTACGGTATCAGATGCCATTGAAATCTTCAACAAATTCTCCAAAATCGTCATCACTGCACGATGTCGATGAAGAGCAAGAGTCTGAACTTCTATCTGAGTCCATTTACAACAAATAAGCCCCCCAAATCAATCGCCACAAGAATATCGAAACAACAACGCTGCACTTCTTTCCCTTCTCTGTAAATACACGAGTTCTATGACGTTATGACGTCACGTCCCAAATTTTCTGAGCCCGCGATAAAAGTGCAAGATGGCGGATTACATAACGGTAAGGGCGGGTATTTCAAATGGAAAGCTTTGGGACACAAAAAGATAAATGGCCTTAAAAAGTGCATTTTTGAGTTTTCCATTTACTATGTTTTGTCTTCAAAATGCATCATTTATGGGGTTCAGTTGTCCTTAAAGTTTGTTTAGTAAAGGATGTGTATCGCTCCCTGGCAGCTATAAAAAGAGTGCTTGATAAATATCCGACACATAATTTGCCTTGTAATGTATAGAGAATGCATAAATATATGTGGATTTAACTGAACTACTGAGAGTAGTTTGCGTAAGGAATGCAAAATTTCGATTCACCAAAAATTTTAGCGATATCGTGTGGCTTTCTAAAGAGATTTTACCTCTTTGAAGAGGAGAACATTGGAATGCAACTATATATCGTCTTGCTTCGATCGAGCGTACAGCGCGGCGATGAAAAACTCATAAAAGGACATTGTCTTTCCTGAGAAATATCACTAAACAGTTCATGACCTTGCTGAACACTTCCACGAATACAAAGCAGGATTCAGTGGATTCCCGGGTATGATAAATCTGAATAACAACGACAACTTAGCTAGAAAACAAAGACTCCAATCGCGTGGTCAGCGATCATTCCAAGCATATTTTGATGACGTCACAAATCATCGTTCACTACATCCATATACGTACGTATCTACCAAGAATCGAGTTCAGAGCTGGTATATAAACATGCCGCGCATGTGCAAGATTAGTGTCGCTGCTCGCTTCGCTCGCAGCAATTACGTGGTCCTCGTGTTCCATATCAAAGTCGGTTTTCTTTTATTTCGATTAAATTCGAATTTTTACTCGTGCCCAGGCCTTTAGGCCGGGAACGAGTTATAAACTGCAAATGTTTTTTTCCCTCTGTTCGTCCTGAGAGACTTCTGATTGGTTAAGAACGTAAAAACAATGCCCTTCATTCATCACCTTTGAGCGAACGCAAGCCAGGAACTTTAGGAATGCAAGATGGCCGACTACAAAGAAAATAGCTTTCAGAGACAGGCTTTTCCTGCAGTAGAACAATGTAATTTGGAGCTTTTAACTCGAGATATACCTATATACTTATAAGAGCTTCAGAATGGGCTGTTATTTTGAGCTTCATCTCCAATACTTTGACCAAATATCGAACTCTAAATGGAGTACTTGAAAGCCGAGGCTCTCGCGATAACGACTATTTCCTATGAGCTGGAAAACTACGAATTTCTCATACTACATGTTGCTAAACGAACATACATAGAAGCAAGTCAATTATATTCCTCATTCAAGCATTCAAGAGATCTTGAGAGGTTTTTGTACTGAATTTTAATTTAATATCGGAATGGCATGAAACTAGATTCCATTGACCCCAAAGGATTGACCTTGTATTTCGCGTTTGGTCACGTAACGTCTTTTATTCATATATAAAACACCCGAAACATGAACGAAAAATACACGATTTGTTATTGTGTCAAAAACGTCGTTGTAGAAGTCTTTACAGCAAACAATTGAGATATATAGTGAAATAAAAAGTTGAATAAACTGGTATATTTTTGCATGTTGGAGATAAGGCAAAGGCAAACACTTATAGCTGCTGACAGACAAATTGACTAATTAGATATTCTTTGAAAAGGTCAAAAAAGGTCTTTATTATGTTACGGTTAAGTGAAGAATGCGTGAAACGGCTCGGGGAAGAGTACGAACGGGACCGGTCATTGAAGCCTCTCCTAAAAGTGGCTCCCAGGGCACGAGTGAACGCACGTGTGCGTCTAGTTTTTCTTATTCTGTGTTCGTCCTGAGGAACTTCTGATTGGTTAAGAACGTACAAACAATGCCCTTCATTCATCACCCTTTAGCGACCGCGAACGCAGGCCAGGAACTTTAGGAATGCAAGATGGCCGACGACAAAGGAAATAGCTTTCAGAGACGGGCTTTTCCTGCAGTAGAACAATGTAATTTGGAGCTTTTAACTCGAGAAATACCTACATACTTATAAGTCAGAGCTTCAGGATGGGCTGTTATTGTGAGCTTGATCTCCAATACTTTGACCAAATATCGAACTCTAAATGGAGTACTTGAAACCGAAGCTCTCGCGTCGCCACGCGATAAAGAAGTGATTTCTTTGAGCTGGAAATCTACGAATTTCTCACCCTACATATTGCTAAACGAACACATATAGAGGCAAGTCAATTATATTTCTCATTCAAGGATTCAAGAGATCTTGAGAGGTTTTTATACTGAATTTTAACCACACAGTTTAATTATATATTTTCATGGAACCAAGGCTCTATTTGACCTCATGCGTTTGCGCCCCTTTAAATAGCTGCTTGAAACTATTTTATGCTTGATTACTGTTTCGTGCGATTTGTCACGTCCTCAAAAACCGGAAGTATAATCTTTAACAATTATTTTTCCATTAATATTTTTTAAACTTGAAAACAATTAAAATTATATTTTTCTCAGAATCCAATGAAGGTAGATATAATAAAACAATTATTCCACTCAATCTCGTCGTCCATGGCTAATAGTCGACTCGGAGCTGCGCGTCTCGTCGGCTATGAACTCATGTACGACTCGATTTCGTGGAATGATTGTTAAGTATAAAGCATTTCCTCAAGTCTAGAACATTAATATGATAGGATAATATCAACGCTTAGCTAACGCTTGAAAAACGATTATCCGTTGCAGAACGATACAATGGGAGAGAGAGCTCTTGTGTCTGCTGCACCTGAATGGGGAAAGAGGTTGGAAAAGGAATCTTACAGAAACTGGGTCAAGGTAGGATACGGTATTTACCTAACTAGCGATGGAATACGGCCGTATGCTGTTAACGGAGCCAAAGAATTCCACAGTGACCTATTGAGAAAAGCCATGACTCCTTGTTCCTGTGTGTATTTACCAATACGTAAACCAAATCCATACCATGACATGCAAATTTGTGACTGGGCCAAAGAACTAAAGCAACATCACACTAAAAAAAAACCGACATGGAGCCAGAGTGATGGGAAAAAGTGGAACGACCAAAACGATGGCTACTGGGAAGTTGCCAAGTTGTTCATGCCATTTGGATGCGCAAGTGAAATAGATAATGCCGAACACGAAACTGATACTACTGCGATCCTCAACCTGCTACTTCACTGCGACCATTTCACTGATTTCAAGACTGATAATGATCTCCTCCTGATTAAAAACCTTAAATCTACACGTAACAGATGGGCACATGCAGGCCAACAAGAACTAAACCAAAAAGAAATGGACGAAGATTTTGCAGCCATGAAAGATCTTCTAGGGAAACTATCAGATTTCAGTGAGGCCACCGAGGCTTTAAATAAAGTCATTGCTTTAGAAAACACGATCCTGATTCACACTGAGGATGAGGAGATTAATCGCACTTTCGGTGGAGGTAAGTTATGAAGTTCAGTAAGTTCCCAATTTGCATTTTCTTTTAAGGTCGTTCGCGGGTGTTTTTCACGGGCACTTTTACAGAGCACGCGGCGCGCGCTACCTCAATTCAAGATGGCGGCCTAATTTTTTCCGGTAACCTTTTTTTCTTTTGATTTTTTAAATGAAAATTACCAAGGAAAAATAAAATCGTTCAAATTGAAAAGCTGAAGAAGAAGGATGGGAAAGAGTTTTTTTACTGGACACAGTCTCCTTTCGGTAATCAAGATGGCGGACAAATTGTCAAACTTTACGGCTTAATGTACGTAGCATGATGACGTTTTGACCTTCCTCTATATACCAGAATCCCTTACGAGTAGCTTTGTTCACTAATTAATACTACTGTGTTTGTATTCTCGAAAGAATTAAGGGCTGAATATGAAAGGTGTTTGAAAAGGATTCTGCTATAGAAAGAGGGCCAAAACGTCATCACGCTAGGGGCATATATATCTCGGAAACGAATACGGTGACCTCTCACTTTTTTCTACTTTAAACAGAGTTCTTTTAAACATCTATAATATATGTAAAAATGAAAAAATCTAGGTGTAGGAGAAAGAGTCACACGAAATTTACCAAAAAATATCCATCTCAACATTCAATCGAATTCCATAAAATTTTAGGACAAATCTCTTAATTACAGAAAACACAAATATCTTTACTTAAGGTAGTTCGGGACCCTTGCTACTGCGCATCTCGCGCGCGCACTCCTTTTATTAAAGAACATTCGCTTGTCCGTGGGAAGTCTGGGCACTAGCGAGTCAGCAATTGAAAACCGAAGAAATTCGTTTTTTGGTAAAGAAAAATAGTATTTTATCGACCGGATTCTGCAAACAAATTTATCAAAACATGTTGTGCACCGTGTAAAGTAGGAGAAAAAGCTCAAACTATAAAATTTAGGGAATATTATGAGTCGAAAAGGAGCAGAGAACAACGCTAAAATGGCTGATTTTTTGTGTTCGTTTTCGAAGATTTTTACCCTTTGTTCTTCTCTAACTCTTTAAACAATTCGGTGACCCCCTGATTTTATGAATGATTTATACTCACAATGTTATAAACTTGTTGTATAAAGAAAAAAAAAAAGAATACTTCTATCGTTTTCGATTTTGAGTAAATTTATCATTTTTCTGTCTGATCCTCCAAAAACGTGTATTCTAAAAGGCCATTGTTCGGCAACAACTTAGTTCCAAGTGTTTTTCTGCATCCCAGGC